>CAJHQQ010000566.1:0-172850 GCA_905132885.1 Moricandia moricandioides
TAATCATATCTCATATATTAGTAAACTCAACATATAAACGAGTATCATGAAAGTAAAAGTAAAAGGTAAAAAACAAATAACAAATCATAAGTACACAATCTCTCTTTCTCTCCAGAGAAAGCAATACACATCTCTCTAAAACATATACACCCAAACAAACTAAAAATGTTAGCCAAAGGTCTACATTTCTCTCAGCTTTTCTTCTCCTCCACCCTCTAACCAGTTTAAACCCCAATCTATGTCACACTCTTTAATGGGTTATGTAGGTGTGAGGATGGGATTATCAGCATGCTAAGTTATATGGTGATAAAACCAATGACATGAGGTAAGAAAAAGTAAAAACAAGTGAATGAAGTAAGACGTATAAGGTTAACCAACTTAATAACAAGAACCTATAAGGTTCTTTTTACTTGTTATTTCTGGAATCTCATCTCACTGGGTACTCTTCGTTAAGCTGCTTCGTCCAGCAGCTCTGCCCAAATCCAAATGCCAAACTCAGTTTCACTCTAACTACAAGGATCATGAGATTATTCAAAGTGAGAACTAGATAGATATACCTTGCAGCAAGAATCTGAGCGGTGTTAGATGAGCTCTTGCTATTTGAAAACATTTTGGCTCTATTATCCTGATCTTTCTCCACACGCATTGCAGCAACTTCTTTCTCCATCGCAGCTACTTCCCTTCTCATCTTCTTCGCTTCAACCTCCATTGCCTTTGTTAATGTATCCACCTTCTTTGCTAGCATCTACAAACATACATCATTCTGGTTACAGCTATAACAGATTCTATATATGTCCGCATAAAAGAAACACATGTAGAAAACTCTACCTCGATGGCATCATCCTTGTCTTTGAGGCTTTGGTCCTTTTCATGAGATGCTTTCCTCAAAGAAACTACTTCTTTCTGAAGCAAATCATATAAAACACCTGGGACACTATCCTCAGTTGTTACAGCTGCAGGGTTTTCACTTTGTGGCGGCTTCTCCTCCGAATCCTTAATGTCATCAGAAGCCTTGTTGAAAGAATAATTCCCAGGTCCGTTTAAGAGTGCTTTGCCCCTGTCCAAAGATCTTGTGCCTCCATCAAATGACTTAGATGTTCCTTTAACATTCTTTAAAACAGAAGTTGAGTTAATAGACAAGGAATGTCTCATCTGAAAACTTGGAGCTTTCTTTGAAAAAGAACCGTTTGATGGAAACTTTTGTAAGTTGTCAGATCCACCAAGTGACTGTCTGCGAGAGGGTCCGTTACTCATGCTTCTTGTCTCGGATGTGTTCCTGCTTCCTCGAAGTGTCTCCTCAAGCACTTTAAGCCGCTGTTGAAACTTTTCCTGGTAGTTTGCACAGACAAATACTTTTTATTTACTATGAGAGAAGGTGACTAATGCATAAGATCCATTACTTTTAACTGTGCTTCGGATTTAGAGGCTCGAACTGTTTGAGTGAGCTTTTCCACTTCAGCAACCTTCTCTCTATGCATTTGGTCTAGGATCTTGTTTTCTTCCTAAAAACAAAAAAGATTTAATTAATCAGATTGTTGGCACCTAACATTGATGATTGGGTAGATCCCACATAAGAATAAGAACCTGACAGATCTCTATTTGTTTTATTAACTCCTGGTTCTTATTTTGAAGATCATCAACCATGGCTGCTTTTGCTAAGGCACCTTCAATGGTTCTCTTAGCATCAAGTAAGGCAGCTTCTTTTGATTTAGTCAGACGGTCCAAAGCCATGTTATCTTCTTGAAGCTTCCCAATCTATTCAAGGACAGTTGATGAGTGGGTCACTAGCAAATTGTAGATTAATAAAAGCAAATGGACATACCTCTGATCGTGCAAGCTTAAGTTCAGCTTCTAATGGAGCAAGGATGGCTTCAATTGGAGGCATGTTATCATCCTTTTGAGCAGCATGGACCCTTCTTAAGGTGGCTTCAGCAGCAAACTGAGCAGCCATTGATGCTTTCTTCTCTTCATTGATTTTCTTGATATCTAGATTCTGCACCATGGATATTATTACCACATGGTCTATTAGTATAAAAAACATAATCGAGCTTAAGGAAGGTTTAACGAGTAACTTTGCTTTGGAGAATGGATTCTGTCAACTTGAGCTTCTCATCCAACTTGGAAAGCTCCTCTGTAAGCTAAAATTCCACAACAAAAGAAGCATGAAAAAATTCACATGCAACAACTTTGACCAAAAAAGTCAAACACATGATGTAATAACTGATCAAACACGAAGTGGTCAGTAAAAAGTACAAAACACATGATGTCATGTAATAAATAATTTAAAACCTCTTCAACAGCTTTCTCTCTCTGCCTCTCAGACAACATTAACGCTTTGATCTCTGCGTTTGCTTCCCCTAACTCTCGATCCTTGTCTGCATCCAATACAGAAAAAAAACATAAACATAATAAAGCAGAATCGAATATATAGATCGAGCAGCAAGCATAGTTTTTTAAACCTCTAACTACGTTCTTTAGACGATTAAGCTCCACCGTCACTGGATCCGAGCCATGAAGCAGAGTGATGAGCTCGTTGTCGGCCCCTGCGTCGATGCTGCTCGGCCTAACTGGCCTTCGCTTCGGGGAGCTTTTTCCTCAGCCGCTATCCTTGTAAGACGCCGACACTGTTAGTGATGGATACGACGCCGTTGCTTGCTCAGTTACCGTCGCTGATACATCTCCGTTACCGGAAACATCTGACATCTTTGATATGCTCACTTAGGATCCAAAATGCTGGACAAAGACAACTGATATATGCCAACAAAAAAGAGTATTAGCACTGCACTGAGCTGATATATAATGCTGAGTTCGAGAGATAGAGAGAGAGAGTAATGCCGCACGAGAGGGAGAATGACTCTATAATCTAGAGAGAGAGTTGAGAACTCTTTCGTCTTCTTCTTGTGAGAGAGAATGAGAATGAAATTAGAGAGAAGAGAGATTTAAATTGTGTTACAGTTGTCTCTTTCTCGATCGATTAGATTTGACAAGGTACGAGAGGATGACGCAGGTTTATATAGTTAATCCATTATCTCTTAACTTAATCACTGAGTTTAACCATGCTACTTTTCAAATTAATCAATAAACTAAGTTTCAAAATTGGGATTAGTACTATGTTTTCTACTGTTTTTATTTAGTAGCTTACAGTAATTTATGTCTCCGCATCTCTTATTGTGCAATAATTTTGTGTGTTTTTCAGTACAGTGATAATATATGGAAATAATCTGAGTTTTTCAGAAAAAAAGAAGTTATAGTTGAATTTATATTGACAACAGTAACCACCTTTTTTCTTTTGAATTATTACATCTGTATGCCATATTAGGGGGGGGGGGGGGGGGGGGGTTATGATAGTTATACTATCCTATTTTATTTATTTTCAGAACCGATAATTATATATATTATCCAAAATGATTATATCAAAAGTTAACATTTTGTTAAAATATAACTCCGCGTTTTAAAAACACGGGTAGGATTCTAGTCTAATCTATTAAAACTGAAGTACAAATAGGAAATAACCCTTGATTTTGCTTAATATTTACAAGAAATGTCATTCATATTATCCTTGCATCCAAACATCTAAGAAAAAAAATAAATCTAATCTATTAAAACTAAAATACAAATATGAAATAACTCTTGGTTTTAACTAATATTTATAAAAAATGTCACTGATATTATTCATGCATCCAAACATCTAAACATTAATTCTTAACAAAAAAAATAAAATTCGGCTAAGCCTATTAACAATATTTGTCATTGAAATTGAAGACTTCATACAAAAATGTATATGTGTTTTCTAAATTTTTATAATAAAAAAAGAATTATACATATATAGCATTAAATTAATTTTATTTTTTTATTTATATTCATATAATCTACCAACTATATTTGAAATAGAAAAAGATAATAATGTTAATAATTTTTGATTATAATATGAACTTATTCATTTACAATAACAAAATCATGTAACTTTCCATAACAATTTAATGACTAAAATACATACTAATATTTATTATAAATGGTTATATATACAAACAAATACAATGTATTATTTATTTGTATGATATATATCTAATAAGAATAACCTATGTAATTTATAAATTTAAATTTTTTTATCACCATATAATATATATACACAGTTAGGTCTTGGACGGATTGAATATCCAGAGTACTTTAGGATATAAGGATTTGGATATGTATTCGTTGGATTCGTAAAATTGTTATCCGGATCTAGATATTCGGGGTTAGGATATTCGAACTAAAATCTGAATACACTTAGATATCCGAACCTGTTTTTTTTCATTTAAAAATACTTAAAATCATTAAAAATTTAGTTATTTTATATAAAATTATGTATAATATACATAAATAACTATAATTAAATATTTAATATCTGGATCCAGATATCTAGACCTAAAATTTTACTATCCGAATTTGTATGTGGATCAGTCGAATCCATAAAATCACTATTAGGATCCCCGAATATCCGTTTTTCGAACCGAATTAGATCCCGGATCAGATAATGGATATCGAATATTAAATTCCAGTCATATATACATATACAGTTATATCAAACAAATTACTTAAAATATTTAACATTCATAAAAATAACACCCGCGCGGGTGCGCGGATCAAAGGCTAGTTTAGTTTAATTGTCTGATTAGTGATTATTAGTAAGAAAAATGTGTAATTGGTAACTGAGGCAATTCCTCTCATACCCCTAAATCTCAACTTCTAATCTCTCTAGGACACATTTCTTCTTTTAATTTTCTATGTCAAACGAAAAAATATAAAATTAAAATTGAAACGTGAATATTTTTTATTTGATTTATAAAATTTGATAAAAATATTTCAAAAATCAAAAACCTTTTTTTCCATATTTTCACGAAAATCATCAAAAATATGATTAAAAACGATTTTAAAATACTTTTTTCAAATTTGAAACCTATAGAATTTAAATATTTGCCCATGGATTCACCCATCCATTGGGGGGGTTAGGATTTAGTTTTGAACACCGGATATGATTTAATTTAGGGGTTTAGGTTTTGTTTAAAAAAAGAATTATGAAATAGGGGTATAAGAGATCGTGCGAGCCCATAGGAGATTACCTCTACAAAAATAAGGGTACAGGAGAAGTTGACTCTTGGTAACTAGTGAAGATGCTTTGCGCGTAAATGAGAGAAAATGTTCGATGTCCCAAATATTTGTTTTCATCTTTTCCTTTTTCCGATGGAAAATGCTTCTTTCTTCCTCTTTTCTCCCAAGTAAGGTTAGTTGGGTTCTATCCCCTTTGTAAGAAAGATCAAATGGACGACCATAAGAAAAGTATATGAATTGAGTAACATCTAATTTTACTAAGGTTTAGAATCATATTCTTAGAGATCACTCAAGAATATCAGTCTTAAAGTTAGGAATAAAGAGCTATAGGATTATTTTCATAGATGTAATAAACGCAAATTGATGTCTACTACCCGGTCTTATGGTCTACAGGCTTTTTGGTTATCACTTATAACTTATCAGATAAAAGAATATCTATCTTGTTGATAAGAAAAACATTTGTTTCATGCCCTTGAAATATATGTAAAACTATAGATCCAGAAACTGTAGAATATAGTTTAGTGTAGTGGCTTAATGCAAGTTATGCAGGTGACGATTCTAATTCACAATGTAAACAAGTAAAACTTTCTAAAAAAACATGAAAATTTCTAATAATAAGTTGTTAATATTTTCAGAAAGTCAGAATTTTATGTAAACTTTTATGATATCTCTATAAAATTATTTGAAAGTCAGATTTTTACGTGTTACACTCACAATATTTTTTAGAAAAAATCAGTTATCACTACAAGAAAAGAAATTACTGACGGACATTATGACCGATAATTTTTTGGTCAGAAATTTCTAACGAATTTCTGACTATAA
This sequence comes from Moricandia moricandioides, assembly GCA_905132885.1. NCBI lineage: Eukaryota > Viridiplantae > Streptophyta > Magnoliopsida > Brassicales > Brassicaceae > Moricandia > Moricandia moricandioides. Next base: position 5,914 of record CAJHQQ010000566.1, read on the forward strand.
GAGCGTTTGGTCAGAAATTTTTGACGGAAAAAAATTGGTTGGAAACCGGTCAGAAATTTCTGACGTTTTCCAACGGAAAAAATTGTGAATTAGTTCCGTCAAAAATCCGTTGGAAATTTTTGACGGATTGTTAAACCGTCAGAAAAATCTAACCGATTTTTGACGGGTATGGTTTCCGTTGGAAAACCGTCAGAAGTTTCCAACGGATTTCCGACGACCCTAAGATTGAATCTGTGCCGTTGGTAACCCGTCAGAAATTTCTGACGGCTAGTTGATTCGTCAGAAATTTCCAATGGATTTCTGACCAATTTTAAAAATTTAACCATTACAGATCTGTGGTTAAGCGGTCAGAAATCCGTCAGAAAGGTTTTAATATATGTCGAAGCCTGAACTTTGTCTTTGTTATAGAGAAAACTCCACAACTCAAAAGTTAATAAAATTTCATGTCTTCCTCAAATCAAAATGATTATTTCAGGTGTTGGATGGATTAAAATCATAAAGATCCATCAAGTGGTCTTCTTACAGAAGAATTTGCACAAGGTCTTCAACAATTCATGTCATTTGCTTCAAACCAGGAGAGAACAATACAAACGGGTAAGATGTATTATCCATGTCCAGTTTGCCAGAATCGTAGATTTGGTACTGTCAATGGTGTATGGAAGCACTTATATAGTAGAGGATTTATGCCGGGTTATAAAGTTTGGTATTCGCATGGTGAAACTGATTTAATGGTGAATTTTGGTAGTACTAGTCAACAAAATAATTTGGATGGACTAGGAGAACAAGAAAGAGTTTTAGACATAGAGTTGAGGAACCAAACTTTGAAGCGCAGAAATTTTATGATATGTTAGATGCAGCAAGAAGTCCGTTATATAATAGTTTTAGAGATGGCATTTCACCTCTATTTTCTGCAATAAGAATGATGTCTATTAAAACTGATTATAACTTAAGTGAAGACTTTGTTGATGCGATATATAATGATAGTTTTAATGAATAAAATATATTTTGCGTAATGCCTTTATTAAAACTTTCTATTTCAAATTTTCTGTTTTATTTAATAATATTTTCCTAAACAAGATAAACACAAAATATATCAATAAAACTAATATATATATATATATATATATATACTAAACAAGATAAACACAAAATATATCAATAAAACTAATATATATATATATATATATATATATATATGTTTGTGTGATTTCAGAAAAAGATTCTTAATAAAATCATTTGATCGATTTTCTCATCCTATCATAATTTTTTTGTTATGACTATTTTTTTTCCAACTGCTAGAGTACATTGATTTTCAAAGTAGAGAATACAACATTTATTTGGGTCGGCAATTTATTTCTTCATAACAACTAAAGTATAGTATTAGTTAAGCCCAGAAATATGACTTCAACCTAAATCTCTTTAAAAAATACTCATTCCGTTTTAAATTAGATGATGTTTTAGAAGGTTTATGTTGTTTCAAAATATATGATGTTTTGAGATTTTAAGGTACCTTTTGAAGTTTTAAGGTTAGCTTTAACTTTATTGAAAACTGTTCAACCAATAAAATTTTACAGTTTTTTTTATAATTGGTTAAAAAAATTTAAAATTATATATTTAAAAATAATTTCTAGATAAATGTGAATTTCTTAATCTTTGTGCATTAAGCCAAAACATCATCTATTAAAAAACGGAGGGAATACATAAAAAGAGGATAATGTCAAATAGCTTTCTTCAGATTTACAGAAAAAAATACTTTAGTTTTGTACTTTTCCAAGAAACATGAGTGTAAATTGAGCAGCTGATATAGTTTGATATTCATGAGTCGGGAATTCTGCAATCTTACTTAAATTTATTTAATTAGTATTTTTCGTACTCGCATGCTTGCTTCCACTACAGCGATAACTTGTCCACAAAATATTGATTTATTATTGTGAGTTTAAGCTAAAGTAACAAACAAACACAACGGGACCAAACTCGTTTGATTTTCCAAAGATACTGTAAAATATCAAATACACATCGGGTCTAGTAGTCGGAATAAGGTAATATCCCCTATATATTACAAGAGTAACATTTTTAATAAGTAACATTTAAAGTGTAATATATTTATAAGATTGTTTTTATGTTGATGTGTCAGTACAAGAGGGCTTCTCACACATTCGATTCAAAAACTCATTTCTTACTAGATTAATTACATTTTATGCCATTGGACATCCCTTATATATTATAAACATTATTAACATTAAAAAAATATTGTCCAGTCTTTCTTTAAATAAAAGCTTCAGAATTACCTAATATGGTTAACAATTAATGATAATTAATTATTCTGAATAATAAAGATTTGATAATATTTTTTTATCCTCCATCATTTTTGTTTAATTTTATATTTTAAAATATATTAAGTAATCACATTAAACATATAACAAAATAGACTTTTTCTTTATCTTTTAAAGTTTTTTAAATAATTATAAATTAGTAAGAATGTTAAATCTACATTGAAATTTTTGTGATCAATGGTTTAACTTTTTTGTGTTATAACAAGATACAAATGATCATAAAATTTATAAAAATATAAAATCTCATTTAAAATATGTCATATATAAAATATATAAACATGTTAATTTCAAAGTTTTCATTTAGTAAGAAGCCTCAATTAATAAATATTCATATTAATAAAAGTAATATTTTGTTGCAACAAATATAAAATTATTAATAAAATCATAAGAGTAAAAAACCTCAATTAATAAATATTTATATTAAAATGTACTATATATCTATGTCGCTATCATTTAATTTTAATTATATACCACATAAATAAATAAATGATTTTTTACCAACAAAACTAATTGTAAATAAAAAAAGAGATTTTTTTATTTATGAGCTTACCCTAATTTAATTATATATGTAATAGTTACTCGCTTCTCAATTATTCAATATACGTAAATGAACACAAAATAAATAATATATATATATATATATATATATATATATATATATATAATATGTATACATAATTAATGTTCATTCTGCACAAGCACGATCTCAAATGTTATTTCATCATATCATTTCAAAAACACAACTCTTTATATCGAAGTGAGATGGTAAATTATAGCATCTCAATGATATCGTTGAAGTCTAATATAAATTAAATAGTTTAAAAAAATAAAATATCAGCAAATATGACTCTACTCATCAACCTTATATTGATGGTCCATGACTTTACGTTTGAGGACTTATGACATGATGGTTAAATGATCAAAATTAGTATTCAATGATTATTAGTTTATAAATTTCACTCCGCGCATGCGCGCGGATAATCACCTAGTGTATTATTGATATATATATACAGTTTGTTAGGGTTGGGGTTTTTTTTTTTTTGGCTACCAACTCAACGATGACATGTCGATAAAGCTTTGTAGGAAACGTTTAGGAAAAGATCAACAAAATATATGGTAGCAGGTGGTGAACCCCATTCTTTGATATGCAAAAGTGGGTTTTAGAAGCATCGATAAGCGAATCATCTGGGCGGTGGACGAACTGTAGTCTGTTTTTTCTTCCTTAAATGTTAATTTTCATTCACCAATGAAATAATATATGGATCTGAACTTCAAGAGAGACTCAACCACAATACAACAAAAGGATTTAGTATCGTCCAGAATCACTTCGATGGATCCTACACTAACCAATTGATCTTTGTTGTATTGTCTGACCCACGAGAACGAAATTGTTCCAAGACTTAGAATGATCCATCCCTTCTACCACCTACTTCTACTTTAAAATACAAAGACATTAGAAGCTCAAACGAGGATGAATCTAATATGTCCATAACGAGGCTTCCATACCTACTACTAAAGCAGAAAGGCAAGCTAAGACTAAGCATGAACTGAAACTCCTCCATTTGCATCTGCAGTGGTCGGAGCTGAACAAGCAACAAATCCATGTAATGGGAAAGCGACACGATATATCACCGGTCTTGGAGCATCATTAACTGTTGAATGGCTAACACTCAACCACAAGTCAAGTTTTGCCACTCTCTAACCATCGGAAGTGAAAATCTTAAACCCTAGTTGCCAGGAGCAGAAAAAACTTGACAGGATTTATTTTTAGCGCTGTGAGTTTTTTTTTTTTTGAAAGTTCACCGCAGACTAGGTTTCAGATAAGCATATTCAGTACTTCAATTGCATAAAACGCATTAAAAACGATTTCTAGAGTTTTTACGACTACAAAAATATAAGTTCTTACTTCTTAATAAAGATCTTATAACATGTTTTGTGATATATGCGGCACAAAGCAATAACGTTACTAGTTTTGTACTGCTAATCCGTTATATTATTGTCTAATAAACTATTACTAGATTCTGATATGCCCTTCAAAAGGCGGATATATTTTTGATTCGCGTTTTTTAAACGTGGATTAATATTTTTGTTTAATAAATATTTTACGTAATGAAATTATGATTTTAATAAATTATGTACTTTAATTTTTATAAAATTTATCTTAAATTTATTTATATGACTTGTTTTTGTTATTTTTAGTATGACTAATTTTTGAAGACTCCAAATAATTTTGACATGTATTATGATTTTTTTATTTACATTGTTGTTAAACCTATTTCACATAGATTTTTTTAATAATTTAAATTAAAATATTTTATATTTTTAATCCTTCCCGTATTGATAAAATTCATTTTTGTGTATTTTACATTTTTTCCATAATTTTATTAAATTTAATTTTTAATTTTAAATGGAACTACTTTTTAGAATTTGTGGTAATTCAGATCTGCATTATGGTTTTGTTGATTTAGTCATTTGTTATTTTAACTTAATTTTATTTTAGTGGTTTAATTTAATAAATATTAAACTAATATAAATAATAATTATTAATAAATAATTAATGAGTTTTGAAATGGTTAAATCTTAAAAGTAATATTTATATCTTATTAATATTATTAGAGGAACTGCCATTTAACATAAAATTATTAATATATATATATATATAATTTTCAACAAAGATTTAATTAATTATCATTATTTTACATTATTTCGTGAATTTTAATTTTTACTCACATATATAATATATTCGTGAATTCTAGTTAGTATAAATGAGAGTTATGGATTTCTGAAAAAAAAAGGAGATTATAAATTAAACGCATGAAGTTAGTTATTATTAATAGAATAAATAAATAAATAATTAGACATAATATATATTAATATTTAGAAAGTGGTTATGATTATTTAGATGCAATTATTAAATAATTAGTTGAATAGATGGTTATTCCAATATTGGTTAAAAATATTCCAAACTTAGATTAGACATTATAGTAATCAGTCCATTTTGTGGCATTAAGTGTTTGTTTTCGGAGTATATAAATAAAATGTATTGTCACCAAAATTGTCACGTTACATAATATCCACCATATTTTGAAACCACTCTTCGAGAGTTTTAGTACAAAATTATAAGATCTATACTTTTAGAAAATAAAATCTTAGCGTCGCGAGTTATTATTTTATTTTATTTAAATGACAACGTCGCCACTTAATTTGAAAACATCATAACTTTTGTAACGCCAATTTCTTTTTGTTTTTATCTAACAAACCGTATTGCCACCAAATTGTTTTGACGTCGCCACTTAATTTGAAAAGAAAGGAAGGATAAAGGGAAGCACGCACCCATGTGCCACTTCTTTGCTATGCCTTAAAGAATCAAACAATGCGAGTGGAGTGTAGAGATTTTGATCCTATTACCACTCCTTAATATATTTCCATCCTATCATTATTTCACAACGCTAATGTACTCATGTTACAATTCTGTTTTTGAAGGATTTATAACATATATGATCAGTGACGTGGAGGTGGCAGGTCTGAAGCTGTTAATGAAGTTAACAAGAAACAAATCATGAGGAGAATAACAGAATTGTTCATATGAGAGTACTATGAATAGAAGAGAGAATGTACTTAGAGGTTTATGCATCTTGTGAGAGGTGTGTGAGGATAGTCTTGCCAAGATAGGAGAGATAGGGGACTCTTTGTCAAACTCTAGGTTCTTGGTTCTTGAGAGTGTAATTGGTGTGTTCTTGATCCATAAACTATGAAGTTCTTATCAAATATTTATATATATGGGTTCCTATAAGACTCTGACTTCACATTACAATGGCTTAATCTTCAGTTTTAATTCATAAATTTTGTTTCTCAGTGTGCAAGTCTTAAACCGTTGGAACTTTTTATTAGGGACTAAAGTCCCAAATTGATAGTTGGAAAGGATCAAAAGTAATATATAAGATAGATGAGTCAATCCATTTATCACAAATTGGTTTTAGGCTGTAAGCCCATCTAACTTAACATGGTATCGGAGTCCGATCCACAAAGTCTAATCCGATCCATTATCGATCCAACCCAAAGTCGGCCATTTGATTATTGCCCAAACATTCTGAGATTAACGTTCAAAGAACCATCATCTCGAAATCGCGTATTTGGGAGAAAAGTCACAAATCGAAAATCGGAAAAAATCCTAATTAATATATAAGGTACATGGCCAATTAGTTTTAGGTTTTAACACCTTTTTCAGAGAAAGGGGCTCATTAAGAAGTAGCAGATAGAAGTCCTATGCGATGAAACTAGGAAAGAATGTTAACCGCTAAGAGCATCATTATCGGCGCTTCTTAATAGGGTCTCTTAGTTTAATTAGGAATTAAAAAAAAAGGAAAATAGCAATAAATATAAGCGACGTCTCTTAATTAGGGTACACAAGAGACGTCTCTTGTAAGCCACGTGTCAACCAGTCTATACCCACGGAGATTCCAAGCCTCTCCATCGCAATACACGGCAGCAAAAAGCACTGCAAGGGAGACGGCGCCTGATACACGACGCTGGTCGATCACAACGAGAAAGTGAAAACGGCGTACCATCAACTCCAATCGCAGATCGCATCCGGCCTTGTCGAAGTAACAATCGTATCGTCTTCTCTTGTTTGCTAGATTGGTAGATTCGAGCTTAAGAGAGGTTATTGTATTGTCTGGTTTGGTAGATTCAAGCTTGATTTGAACGATTCAGATAGTTTCAAAGAATCTCAGTGAGGTTTTTGAAAAATTGTAAAGGCAGGGGAAGTATTCGAGTCGTTGGCGATCACTTTGATGAAGCTGGTTGGTTTGAAAACGTCGGAGATGGAGAGCGAAGGGAGACTCTCCACATTTATCTTCAACACTGTAAGTTATTCAATCATCTTCTGGTTGAATCATGCATCTATCGCATTATAAATTTCAAAATCATACTTTATATTCACCAGGAAAGATACCATACAGATAGTACTGCCCAAAACGGAATTCGGTCTAGTGATATGAACAATCAAACCCGCCATTCAAAGGTAATATACGTCAATATTCTTATAACATCAGTATGCCTCCTTCTGATTTAGATTGATTGTGAGCCATTTAGTATGATTTTGAAGCTGTAATGCGTATAGGTTGAAGGTGAACCATATCAAATATGATTCTGAAACTATAAATGTGTTTAGTGAAGCTTGATTCTGGTTAATCAGTATGTCTAATTCTGCTACAGATTGAAGGTGAACTATATCAAAGAGATTCTGAAATTGTAAATTTATCCAAGCTTTATTCTGGGTTATGAGTATGTCTAATTCTGCTATAGATTGAATGCAAACTACTCGATCTTATTCAAGCTCTCCTGTGCTTCCCCTTGAAGAGAAAACCAAACTCATCAGATTTTGCAATGCCTGTGGTTTGCATCAGATTTTTTTTTTAAAACCCCTAAATAAGAGACTCCCATTGGAACACAAAAATGTTTAGTGTCTCTTAACTAGTTCTCTTAAGTAACATTTAATATTTAAAAATCATTAAGAGATCCAAAGTGGGTTTTTAGGTTAATGATGCTCTAAGCCTCTATACAACTCAGCACATCCTCTGATGGACATTGGTAAAGAGGTTGCATCAGTGATCTCAATGCATGTACTTTAACTTGACTTTGTTATACAATCAAATCAACCAATCTAAACCAAAACCAAACAATAGGACGATGACAAGGAACATCTTGCACTAGTATACTTTATTACAGGGAGGCACTAATCCTACATAGCTTGATTTTCTGATTGAGGAAAGCCCTAAGGCAACTTCTTAGCATCCTTTTTCTCTATACTTTTGATGAAATTGCGGACAATTGTCTTGCCTTCACTTGTTATAATACTCTCTGGATGAAACTGAACTCCCTGTGAACCAATTTTTATAAGACTTTTAAGAGTTCTGTTTTAATGGACAAGGCAAGAAGAAACGTTGAAACCTCACTTGAGGGATTTTTTTTTTGTTTGCTTGTATATGCTTGTGCTCCTGTGTCGACTGTCGAGCCGCCATAACCAAACCATCCTCTCGGAAAGAGCTTGACGAGAGAAGAAGGGTTTAGGCGAGAGTAGTGGACCTGGACTTTGGTTGAAGAAGACAAGAAGACTTGTACAATGTAGTAGCCACCATTTTCGGATATCAAAAGATCCTTCTCTGCTTCCAAGAGAGAGATGAGATTTATAAAGAGAAAAGGCTCTGAGAGTGACAGGTAAAACGATGCATTTTATGGAAAACATGAACCATGTGCTTAATCAGTAGGTGAGTCATTGTTGTCTTTGGGGTGAAACGTCTAAACCATACTAGTCTCAAATGACGTGAAGAATAAGTCGCAGGGTAAATACTGTAGCCCTAATATAATATTCTCCAACATTCTGTAGAAATTCCATGCAATGCCTTCATGTTCTTTTTGAAATTTCGGAGTCACTCATTAGAATCATATTTATATGTGATCTCGAGATGCTTTGACAGATTTTTCGAGTAACATGTACTGAGATTACAATTGGAAATCTAAATCCGTGTACAACAATTTTGATGTGTCCCAATTGTGTAAAATATTGCCGAAGACATCATAAAAAACGATACTCATTTCAGTTCTAGTGATTTTAATCGACATGAAACCTTGTCCATCGTAGAAATATTGCATATCCTCTGGGGTTGTCCAGCTGTAATAGCCTCTCCATGCCTTTGACCCACCACCACTAGTTAGAAACTGGATCGGACTGCAGAAAGATATATATAGTCAATTATAGTTGACAAACATCTATCCACTTTATCAAAAAGAAAACAATAGGTATTACCTCTGAGATGTGCTAATATGTTGCAAGCAATGATCATGACCGTTCACATAGAGATCAACGTTATTTGCCTGGATAATAATTTTAAAAAAAAACATGTTATTTTAGATTGTTTATTCTCCCAACGAACTCACAATTTTTGGTATATATTAAACAAAAGAGATCTATTAGTTGCCAATGAAGGCTGACAATTCTTTTGCATTTGTGTTTCTTACAAATGCATAAGCTAGCTTTATGCATTTGCTAATGAAAACTGTCAGTATGTTTAAATTTTCTTGATTATATATATATATATATATATATATATAGTAATATAAAGACAAATTCATAAGCTAGCTTTGTTTTTAATTGTGTTAGAAACGATTGAGACATAGCTCTAATAAGAGTAGGAAGAAAATGAACCTCAAGGATAGGTAAGAGCAGAGATTCAAGCTCTTTGGTATTCCCATGAATGGAAGCACTCTTAATGGCATGATGACCCACCACAATTTTCCACTTCGCTGTTGATTCTCTTAGACTTGTCTCCAAGTCCTACACATTACAATTGGCATGTACTAGTGATCGCCATCAGGATCTAATCCAACAAACTGATTGTTAAGACATATTATGTGTTCTCAAGTACCGTTAAAAGGGTTTGAAGATAGGATTCTCGTGGTGATACACCTCTCCAGTCGTAATTATGGCCTTCAGGATTGAGGAAATAAGAATCTACAAAAGGAGTTGTGTCGACAAAGAAGAGCTCTGCAATCTCTGCCAGGATTTTCGAGCCATATATATGGTTATGTAACGTGTTAAACATTAGACTATATCTAAATAATGTGATTAATTAGTACCAGCGTCTACGATGAAGGATCTCTTGCAAATCCAACGACTGTCTATTGATCTGAGGTTAGGACTCAACTGTGCTTCAACATCTCCTCTATAGTCATGATTCCCCAATACTGAGTAAAATATGAACATTGACATAACTATTATTCTCCGTTATTACTTTTGAATGAATTTAATTACTAGGGGGGCATTATTACCAAGGTACCAAGGCTTTAGCAAGCTAGGAGAAGTGTAGATGTTAGTGAATGAGATTTGAAAGGCAGGATCGTCAATGCTTTTCATCCCGTCATCGTAGATGTTATCACCCGTGGAAACCACAAAATCGATGTCCATCTTCTCTCCGATTCTCCCCATCTACGTTTTTTTTTTATGAAAACAACTTTATAATATTAATATACAATAGAGATGGGTGTATATATATGCATATGGTGTGTTAAAAAAGAGAACCTGAAGGGCAACTTCGGTTTGATTATAGAGTCCACGTCTTCCCCAATCTCCAACCACCAGAAAACTGATCGAGCCATCAGATTTTGTAGCTTGTTTGAACGTTGTTAGCTCGGCCTCAAGTTTTTGAGTCAAAGAAAGAAGCAGAGTTATTACAATGCTCAAAGAGCCGATTCCAAACTTAGAACCCATTCTATCTTTTGTTAAAGTTGCTCTATGTGATAAGAACTTTAAAAGAAACACTTATATAGTGGACTACTGTGCATGTGAGTCGTAGTGGTTTCTCGCTTGTAAGTCACATTTAGATAGTAGTTTCCACATGGTTCCACATGGTGGACCAAACAAATTAAATTATATATGCTCTATACATTATATAGCTGTTTTGTCCCTAATATACTTTAGTAACTTATCTATATGCTCCTGTATATAACTGTTTTGTCCATAACATCCTTTACTAACCTATCTATAATTCTTTCCTAAGACTTACAAAACAAAACGGATTAGGACAACTACATTTGATAGTTTATTTTTCTTATCACACACACACACAAAAGCTCAGAACTCCAACTCAATAGCCAGCATTGTCATATTACCAAATCCTTACTACTAATCCATATATTATCTTCTTTACTTAGATTTTTTTTATTTAAGCTCGCATTCAAACACATATTTCACGTTTTACTTTTTCTACACTTTCACGGTCACATGCATAATGCACATGAATCATACAATACAAAAATCTTTGAGTTATTAGGGAGCATCCGAGCATGTGATTGATTTTTAAATGTGATGAATGCGTTAGCGTTTGAGTGGTGAATATATAGATATATGATTTTGGATAATGAAAAAAATAGATAAACAGAAAAAGATAAATTTTGCCCATAAGAAAGTCAAGGTGGGCTGTCATGTCTCCAAAACAGCTCCATGGAAATGCCAACAACTCATTCATATATGAACTAGACGAATCAAACTTTTTGCCAAAAGCAAAACAACAAACATAGTTGCATGACCATATCATTTCTAATCTTTATATCCTGAGCTGTTATATGATTTTATCCAACAATTTTGTTCAATTGATTTGCTTTTTTTAAATATAATAACATTGCCAAAAATAAGTATCCTCACAATAAAATAAATAAAAATAACAGCCACAATATATATATATACATGATAATATATTCACAATTTCATAATTGCAACTGGCTCAATATTATTGCAATATATCCGATGAAATTTCTTCGAGGATTCCACTCTCTTCTCTCATTCATTTTCTAAATCCATGTTCTGTTAATCTCTTTCTACTAATACGACTTGCAGAACTTGTATGTAAGTATCATCATATGAACATCGTAGCACGAAACAACTAAACCCATAAACTATCTCAATAGGTGAGGATTGCTATATATTGTTATATATTTTTCAAAGACCTTTATCTCATTTACTATGAGACTCTAATATAGACTTTTCGATGTGGGTGAAAAACGCTCCGATGAAAACATCACAAATCTAACATCTCGTTGTGTGATATACCATTTGTTGGTATTTCTCACAGGAGACTAAAAGAGCAATCTACACCTTCGATTTTTTCATATGTTCTACGTGCAGAGAATACAACATTCGATTGTTACCTAAAAATACTAAATTTTAGATAGATATTTATTTTTATTAGTTGTTATATTCCCGTTTTGGTTTTCCAAAAGTTTTAAGTAATAGAATAACATTTGACATTAAATAAAACAACAATTATATATCCTTTGAAGCCAATTGAATCCAATCTCAAGTCTAGTCTTTAGAGATTTAGCATTTTAAAGTTGAAGAGTTAAAGTTCTATGCTTAATGTTCTTCAGTCTCTTTGATGCCCAATACTTGATGCATGTAATTACTCAAACTCGATAGGGCTTCTTTAAAAAAATAAAATTAACTCGATATATGGCATTTGTTTTGCCAACCTAGTGAGATCAGTTACTACTTTTTATCACTGAGACTCCAAGACTTGTAGAGTACTTGTACATTGTCCATAGCTTCGGTTCCTAATTATAGTATATCACCACATAATCATATATAATAAGGTGATGAAACGGTGTCCTAAGGCCGACGTGCACAAAACTAAGCAAAAACGTGTAGCGGATTACACGTGCCAGCTTTATATTTCTTTCTATACTTGTTTTCAATTAAAAATAAACGAAAAAACCGTTACAACGGTCAAAAGCAAGGGTGGCAACAGACATAAAAACCTAAAATAGAGACAAAGCTAAGGTTTAGTTGTGTAATAGAAAGAGAAGAAAAGAGGAAGAGGAGGAGGAGGCTGATGATGAAGCTATGGAAACGAGCTTCTGGTGCTCTCAAAGACCGGAAAAGCTTGTTTTCCATCAGCTTCTCCCGGAGAACCTCCTTCCGTAACCCTGACCTTGACTCCGCCATCATCCACGCAACCTCTCACGACGACTCCTCCGTCGACTACCACAATGCTCACCGTGTCTACAAATGGATCCGCTCCTCTCCAGCCAACCTCAAGCCTCTTGTCCACTCCCTTTCCTCACGTGTTAACCGGACAAGAAGCTGGATCGTTGCCTTGAAAGCCCTAATGCTCGTCCACGGTGTCCTTTGCTGCAAAGTCCCCTCCCTTCAAGAGATACGTCGCCTCCCTTTCGACCTCTCGGACTTCTCGGACGGCCATTCACGTCCAAGCAAGACTTGGGGCTTCAACGCTTTGATACGAGCCTACTTCTCGTTTCTTGACCAGTACTCTTTCTTTTTATCAGACCAAATCCGTTGTCGGAATAGAAAACCTCAGGTAGATTCTGTTAGCCAAGAGCTCGAAAGCATCGAGAAGCTTCAGTCTCTTCTCCATACGCTTCTTCAGATACGTCCAATGGCTGATAACATGAAGAAGACGCTTATCCTTGAAGCCATGGACTGCGTAGTGATCGAGATCTTCAACATATATGGTAGAATCTGCAGCGGTATAGCCAAGCTTCTCATTAAGATCAGTTCATCTGCTGGCAAAGCAGAAGCTGTGATGGCTCTTAAGATTGTAAAGAAGGCTACATCACAAGGACAAGACCTAGCTCTCTACTTTGAGTTCTGCAAAGAGTTTGGGGTCTCAAACGCGCATGAAGTCCCAAAGTTTGTAAAGATCCCGCAAGAAAACATTGAAGCAATGGAGAAAGCCATTAAAGGAGTTGAAGAGAAAGAGGAGGATCATGAGGAGGAGGTAGTGGAAGAAGAAAAGAGTATCATATTAGCTGAGAGACCTCAGTTCAAGACAATCATAACCGATAAATGGGAGGTTTTTGAAGACGACTATTGTTTTACATGTAAGGACGTTAAAGAAACTGATCAACATAGAGACTATAACGTGGACCCTAGTCCGCTGCCTCTTATAGTTATCGACGAGCCAGTTTACTTGACTCACACGTTACCTGACTTAATTACCTTCTGATTGCAACTTGATCAGGTTTATTTTTTTATTACTTGGTTTTCTTCTGTATTTTTTTCTTTCTTTTTGTTGAATATGCGGATGATAATAAACGTTAGATATTATCTCAATATTTTCCAGCAATAAAAGGGTTTTTAAGATTGGAGTTGATCGTTTGTGACAGTCATAAAGACGATTAAATCTTTTTATAAAAAAAATGGTGAAAGACTTAATGAAAGTGTACCCAAGTCATAATGAAAGTGTTGTTTGTTAGTACCCGTTACTCTGTTGAGGTCATTGTAATAGATATGTTTCAGTTAAGAATAGGGAACTCTCAAAGATCATTACAAACACTAAAAGCAACATAACTTTGACATAACGTAGACAAAAGTGCAAACCAAAAACCACAGAGAGCAAGCATAACAAAGGTGCGTAATACCATATTCATAAACTTAAATAAGCTTGATCAAAATCTTTGCTCTTCTTAAGAGGTTTTAACGTCTGAGAGATCCAAACCTTCTCGGTAAAGCTCAAAGTCAGTAGGGCTCCATCTGCAGACTAAGTTGAGTTTGAAAGTAGCCAACTTGATTCCCAACAGACGCTGCAGTCATTATACAAACAAGTATGTATGAGCAAACATCATGAAAACAAAACAAAAAGGAGAGGCTTTTACAATACAAATTCTTATTTACCAAAATGCGGGAAGATTCTGGTGAAAGAGGCTTTCCTTCTTCACAAACTACAAAGTCAGATAGTAACTCTACGGTACCTACATAATGAATCAGTAAAAGATTTAACTTTCTTTGGATCAAGATGTCTTTCAAACTAGTTTGTAAGAGAGAGAGAGGGGGGAACTAAAAGTGTCAAGATTACAAACCTTTGTTGAGTCGAACAGGCATACCCTGCTTCCTTAGAAACGGTTCCATCTCATGTGTGAACTGTTCTAGAGGACCTTCCTTCAGTTCAACCTTATCAATCAATTGTACCAAAACAGAGTTGCTTAATTCTTGAAATAAGCAAGATATCTTGTTGGTTCATCTAGAGACAACAATATATAAAGCTGGCATTAGTTCTAATCACAAACCATTTCTACTGCAGTGCTTCCAGTTCTTGAAAAGTCAGAATCCTCGTAAGCGTTAAATAAGCTGTAATGATAACCAGAACAGGCATTCTGAAACAGTTCCAACAAAAATAAGGGAAAGCCAGAAGAGAGATGAATACAGTTTATGCTCTCCACTGTTGTATTCACCAAAACAAATAGGAAAAAACGAAAGAGGGCTTCGAGAGATGATACCTTTCGACTTCTTCCTTTGGCATATCAGTGACAAGAAGTCCAGCATCACCATGAAGCAACTGAAAAAACATTACAAAAATATGTTAAAATGATAATAAAAAGACCAATTATTATAAAACTACTATTGTAAGAAGAGAGTACACAAACCTTGGAGGCTTTAAAGATGCCAGGACGGATTTCATCAGAAGCTGAACGACCAAGGGCAACCTGCATCACTTTATTCGAGCCGAGGAAGAACCTGAACCAATAAGAACCAAATGAAAACATCAAGACATACTTATCTCAATTACATCTATTCATTGACTATAAAAAACAAAGAAACTTACCTTCCATTGGTCCTAAACTGTTGTCTGAACTCCTTGAATTTGATGTTTCTCATGTTCTCAAACGAGAAAACATAGACAGATGAATATCTCTCGACAGCCTCTTTGATTCCATTTACAATACTCTCCTTGTGCTCCCTACCTTTCTTCTTTGTCTTGGACAAAGTAACTGCAGCAAACAACAACAACAACAAAACCTTATAAACCATTCATCAATTCATTCAACACTATAAGCAAAGATTTAGGTTTTCTTCAAAACTCACAGCTCCCGAGCTCAGTATCGTTTTCAGACAATACAAGCATGAAAGAGTAAAGGAAGAAAGAGGTCTGACCTGGTCTGTCTCGCTTTGATTTAGGCATGTCTTCTAGGGTTTCAGATGGGAACAACCAAAGTAAACAGCTTTGCTTCTTTCACTTTTTCAGACAAGACAGATACCCTCAAGTCCTCCTCTGTTTTAATTCGGATCCCTCACAGAACCGGACCCGGGTACAGCCCAGACCCATTTTAATAAATATGGGCCATTGTTGCCTTCGAGAGGTGGACATAGGCTTTTGGATTTAGTATTTCCTCAAATTTACAGACAAAGAATCAGTAGGAAAGGTTCGAGTGACAAATATCTTCAATGACATTAGTCTTCAAGACCTTCCTAGTTATACATAAGTGAATATAAACAACATAAATTGCTATCCAAGTTCATCTAGGAAAATGTTAACTGGGCGAAGGTTCCTCCTACGTATCCTCATCCTCACTACTTCCTCATCTGAATCTGAGCCATATGCACCAGTCATTGTGTTCATGTCCTCCTCAGTCTCCAACCTTAGCCGTTCCAGCTCCATAGCAGGGTCTACTTCACGCGGTTGTGCGCAAGGGTGGTCATTTTTGATGTGTTTCCTCAGCTCCTTGAACGTTCCATCAAAAGAGCAACTCTCCTGCATACAACTCCTCTTCTTTAAATTCAGATCGTCTCTTGCAGGCTGCACAATAGTCCAACCTTTGACTTGTCCCCTACAAAGCGGGCACTTGAGATTGGTCTTACTATTGATCGTTGTCTTCTTATACTGATCAAAGCAATTGGAATAACGGAAGCTAGTTCCACACATGTAAGGACGGCAACCTTTGTCGTGAGATGAACAAAGGAGAAGAAGAACATTGTGAGGACACTCCATACAAACCGTACATACCGCATCTGCCCACTCGTTCTTCTCCATCACCTTTGGAAAATTATTTGCAAACACTTTCTTCCTTACAACTCGGTTTGAAGATGTGAATTTGTATGGCCTTGCCCTGATCTGTCGAGCACCTGGACAAGTTACTCACCATTTAGCAATATACTTGGTATATATAAAACAATAAGTACATTTCCAAATAATAATCAAAGGCCATTACAACTGCTATTAAATCTACAGAGTTTTTCTTTTAACTGAGAGTTCATCAATCACAACAAGACCTTTTTCTTATTATCATACAAAGGGAAAATTTCATTTCTATCATAAATTTATCACTTTTCAAATCTATATTTAATGACTGACTATTTTCAAAAATATATTAATTTTTTGGTGAAAATAGATTTAAGTAATTTTTTTAAATATTTATAGAAAAATTACAAACTCAATCTCAAGCTTTTTAATACTAAACCCTAAATAATAAGTGTAAACTCAAATGTTAATATATGTATCATGTTCTTAGTGATTTCTCTTACACAAACACTAGAAAAGAGATCATTCACGAAAGAACATTGTCTTATTACCGCAAACACTAGGAAAGAGGTAACTCTTGGACCGTCAAAAACCTAGAGAGTTTCAAGGAGACAAAAATCAATCAAAGCAGCTAACTCACAGCTGATGAAAAACAGATTAAACTATCAATAATGCAAAGAGTGGAGAGACCAAGTCGTGTTTGGTCAATAGAAATGAAGAGGATCAGATAAAAGATGTGTCAACACGATACATGACACCCTAAAGGCCCCAACGTGCTTCACGTAACATTTACGTGAATCAATTAGTAAACAAATCATCGTCGTCATGTTCACAATCATTGTTTCACATGGGACCAATACTACAAGAAAACATCGTTATTCTGAGGGACATACCGAGGGAAACTGAGTTCCTCGGAATTTTCTGAGGAAAAACCGAGGAAATACCGAGGAAAGAAAGAAATGTGGTTTCCTCGGAATTTCCTCGGAAATTTCCGAGGAAATTCCGAGGAACACCAAGTTCCTCGGAATTTTCCGAGGAAATACCGAGGAAACATGGTTCGTCGGAAAAAACCGACGGTTATTTCAAAAATTCCGAGGACTTTATGTAGCCGTTAGAGAGCCGTTGGGGGAATTTTAAAAATTCCGAGGAAATTCCGAGGAAGTGTCGATTCTCCTCGGAATTTCCTCGGAATTTCCTCAGTATGTCGGCAGGATTTCATCTATAAATTCAGCCACCCCTCTTCCTCTTCATTCCACTCCATTTCTTCTTCTTCCCTCCTACTATCACGAATTTGGTTTCAAAAAAACATGTCTTCTTCAAATTATTTTCGTTCTTGGATCGATCGACCTCATTTGGATCCGGACACGAGATTGCTTACGGAAGAATACCAACGAGGTATAACCGAATTCATGGGGTTAGTTCGCCGACAACCGGAAGCAGAAACAGGTAAGTTAAGATGTCCTTGCTCTAATTGTAAAAATAGAAAGGTTATTAAAGAGTGGGATGTTTGGACTCATCTATATTTGAGTGGGTTTACACGAAGTTACAAAATTTGGTATCATCATGGGGAAACTAATTATGAACTTGGTAGTAGTAGCGAACCTCAGCCGGCGGTTAGATTAGAAGAACCTATTAGAACGGATGTAGATTATGGTGTAGGTACTGAGCATATGGTAAATGATCATTTTAGAGGGGAAGATTTACCCAATGCAGAAGCTAGGAGATTTTATGATATGTTGGATGCTGGAAAGCAACCATTGTACGAAGGTTGCAGAGATGGTCATTCAGCTTTATCATCTGCTACAAGACTGATGGGCATTAAAACAGATTATAACTTGGCTGAAGATTGTGTGGATGCGATAGCTGATTTTGTTAAAGGTATTCTACCTGAGGATAATGTAGCTCCAGGTTCATACTACGAGGTTCAGAAACTCGTAGCTGGTGTTGGTTTATCTTATCAAGTAATAGATGTATGCAGCGATAACTGCATGATTTATTGGAGGGCGGATGACCAACGGATTACATGTAAATTTTGTGGGAAGCCTCGTTATAAAGATACGAGTGGAAGAGTTCCAGTGCCATATAAGAGGATGTGGTATTTGCCTTTGACGGAAAGGTTGCAGAGGTTGTATCTTTCGGAACGCACAGCGCAACGAATGAGATGGCATGCAGAGCACTCAACAAATGGTGAGATTAGACATCCTTCAGATGCAAAAGCGTGGAAGCATTTCCAATCAAAGTATCCCGACTTTGCGTATGAGAGAAGAAATGTCTACCTTGGATTATGTACTGATGGTTTCAGCCCGTATGGGAAGAGTGGAAGACAATATTCTCTATGGCCAGTCATTGTTACACCATACAACTTACCCCCAAACTTGTGCTTGCGACGAGAGTTTCTGTTTCTCTCCATTCTCGTTCCCGGACCAGAGCATCCTAAAAGATCACTTGATGTGTTTCTTCAGCCACTAATATATGAGTTGCAACAACTATGGGCTCAAGGTGCTGAAACATACGATATTTCGTGTAAAGAGAACTTTCAAATGCGGGCAGTACTAATGTGGACAATAAGTGATTTTCCAGCATATGGTATGTTATCTGGATGGACAACGCATGGGAGGCTATCATGTCCATATTGTCAAGATGACACAGATGCTTTCCAACTAAAGAACGGAAGAAAAACGTGTTGGTTTGACTGTCACAGACGATTCCTACCACCTGATCATCCATATCGTCGGAGTAAGACTTTGTTTAGGAAGAACAAGCAGGTGTTTGATGGTCCGCCTGCAGAAGTTAGTGGGTTAGGTTTGAAGACACAACTAAGAGATTTTGGTGCAGCAAGGACGCCAGACGTCGGTGGACATGAGCATTTTCCGGTAGATGCTGTTGGAGAACTACATAACTGGCACAAAAAAAGTATTTTCTGGGATCTGCCATATTGGGAGGATCATCTGCTAAGGCATAATTTAGATGTCATGCATATTGAGAAGAACTTTTTTGACAATCTCATGAACACGATCCTTAACGTTCAAGGTAAAACAAAGGATAATTTGAAGTCAAGACTGGATTTAGTCGATATATGCGCTCGTTCAGAACTTCATGTTGATGGGAATGGTAGGGCTCCTTTTCCCATATACCGACTTGATGCAGAAGGAAAAAATGCCTTCTTTGATTGGATTTCAAACGATGTGGAGTTTCCAGACGGTTACGCATCTAATTTGCGTAATTGTATCGACAGAAAGGAAGGAAAGTTTATTGGCTTGAAAAGTCACGATTGCCATGTGTTGATGCAGCGCCTCCTTCCGTTTGCCTTCAAGGAACTATTACCACGAAATGTTCATGAAGCAATTGCAGGGATAAGTGCTTTCTTCCGCGATTTATGCACCAGATCAGTGACTCTTGAAGGTATTGAAAATCTGAAGACTAACATAGCCGTGATTCAGTGCAACCTTGAGAAGATATTTCCTCCCTCATTTTTTGATGTTATGGAACATCTTGTTATTCACCTGGCAAGAGAATTGGAACTTGGTGGTCCTGTGCAGTATAGATGGATGTATTTGTATGAGCGGTATATGTTCCATTTGAAGAAGAAGGTGAAAAATTTAAGTAGGGTGGAAGGTTCGATAGTCGCACAGATGATCAATGAAGAAATATCAAACTTTGCCGAGTACTACTTTCCAGCAGGAGTTCAGACCAAAAACAGAAGACCTGCTCGGCATAATGATAGAGGAGAACGGGCAACATATCATGTTAAGGTTCCAGATATTTTCACAGATGTTGGACGACTTAGCGGAAAACCAAAGGACCGTCGACTTACTGAGCAGGAGCGAAGTCATTTGCAAACATATTTGCTCACCAATTGCGAAGATGTTCTTCAATATGAGAGGTAAATTTATTATCTTACAAATTTTTGTTTTAACAAATTAACATTTATACCTTTTTAAAAACATTATTGTCATCACATGTACAGGATTTTCATGGCAGAAAAGCGGTTCGAATATAGATACGCCACAGAGGAGGACCTAGAAGAAATTAAGCAGAGAGAATTTGCTGGATGGATGTTTACTTATGTGAGTGCCTTAACAAATTAAAATATCATTTAACACATATTTATACTAATTCATTATATATGTGCTATTAATAGGTGTCAGCTGGTTTGGCCAGAGGTGAAACATATGACGATTGGATACGCGAGATGGTGGTTGGACCAAACTATGTTGTGAAGTCATATCCGAGATTTTGTACTCGGGGATATGCATTCACAACTGAAAAGAGGAGACGTTCGCGTACGACCTATGATGCTGGTGTTTGTTCTGCATCAGGAGATGATGTATACTACGGACACATACGTGAGATTATGGAAATCAAGTATTTGGGCATGCTTGGATTGCGCTGTACTGTTTTCTATTGTGATTGGCACGACAACACTCCAGATCGAGGTGTGAGAACAGATGCATTTGGTGTTACATCAGTACATTCGAGGCGAAAGCTGCAATATTATGATCCTTTCATTCTTGCTTCTCAGGCCGATCAGGTAAGTAAATGTTAATTATTCAGAATGATTGATCATAATTTATATTTTTACTAATAATTTTTTAAATGTTACAGGTTTGTTATATCAAGTACCCCCGGATAAGGAACAGAGATGATCCATGGGTTACTGTTACAAGACTCAACCCGAGAGGCCGAGTTCAGGGAAGTTCTGAGCTGGAAGACCCACTACAACCAATCACATCCGGTAACTTAAGTGCTGCAGAAGATGTAGCTGAAGGTGGCCTTGTAGTCGATTTAACCGACTTCGCAGAGGAAGCTGTCGTTCACGCAGAGAATGAACCAGTTATTGGAGATTCCGAGGAAATTCCGAGGAACAGGGAATTTTCATACCCAGAACCCTAGTTCCTCGGAATTTCCTTGGAATTTTCCGAGGAAATTCCGAGGAACAGGGAATTTTCACACCCGGGAAGCCAATCCGCGTGAAAATTTTCGCGAACCCTAAGTTAATTATTCCGACGGAATTCCGACGACCCCGTGTCCGTCGGAATTCTTAAATACAAAACACAACACTTCTCTTCTTCTTCTCCGCCGCATCTCTCATTTCTCTCATCCCTCTCTTTTGTCTCCGATCTCTCTCAACACCACCCGGCGATTCCGACTACCCAACCCCACATCTCTATTCCAACTCCAAAATCATGTAAGAATCTATGTAAACCTTGTATTTTTCAATTTCTTAGGGTTTGTGAGATTAGATTTTCGGATTATAGGTTGTTTGATAGATAGTTTAGGATTGAATGGATAGTTTAAGTTAGGATTGTGGGGTTGATTGTTGTTTTAGTTTTTTTTTGGAATTATCTTTGTATTTTTAAAACGTTTTTTGTTTTTTTAAAACGTTTTTTGATTTTTAAAAACGTTTTTCTATTTTTAAAAACGTTTTTAAATTATTAAAAATATTTATAGTCGATTTATAACTATTTTAAAAATATTTTTGTAATTATTAACTATTTTAAAATGTTTTTAAAACGTTTTTTGTATTTTTAAAACGTTTTTTGAATTTTAAAAACGTTTTTCTATTTTTAAAAACGTTTTTCAATTTTTAAAAATATGTATAAACGATTTATAACTATTTTAAAAATATGTTTGTAGTTATTAACTATTTTAAAACGTTTTTTGTATTTTTAAAACGTTTTTTCATTTTTAAAAACGTTTTTTTATTTTTAAAATCGTTTTTCAATTTTTAAAAATATTTATAAACGATTTATAAGTATTTTAAAAATATTAAATTATTTTTGTAATTATTAAACTATTTTTGTAATTATATATATAAATCATGTATAATAATAACTATTTAAAACAAAATATTAAAATATTTTTTTAATTATTAAAAAAAACATTTTTAATATCTATAAAACTATTATTGTGATTAAAAACTATTATTTGGGATTTTTAAAAAAAATATATATATATATATATATACAGGTCTCATGATGATCAGAGCCGACCTCGACAGCGTCGCAGTCGTGGTGGTACGGGGAGCCACTCCATTCAGGGTTCCGTATCGCCCCATAGCTCTTACCATACATCTCCCTCTCCAATTCCCTCTCATGCTCCTCCCGCTCCCATTGGTGCACCCACTCCTGCTCCTGCTCCAGAGGGTCCTCCGGGAGTGATGAGAGTTGCGGAGTTTGTTCGACAGCCCGGTCGTGACCATCTTCCTTATCTCACTCCGTATCCACATGGACGGGGTCAAACATGGTAATTAAATTGTTTTTTTCATTAAAATTTGATTCATTTTTAATAATTTGTTCTTTTTATTAGGTTCAACCGATCCTCGAACGGGATCAGCGCATGGATCAACCGTATGATGTACTCGGCCCTCGACAAGGGACATCCGACTTTCACCGACTTCCCTGTCGACAAGCAGCATCTGTGGTTTCAACAGTTTGCGGTAAGTATTCTAATTTTTTTACTTATATTTTTAATCTTTAATATAAATTTTTTACTAATATTGTTTTATTTTCAGCAAGAATTCAACTGGAATGCCGATGAAACTTTGTATATCTATCACCACTTCGTCCATAAAGTTATGGAGAACTATGGGAAGCAGATCCACGAGTGGAAGAAGAAGTGGGAAATAAACAAGGTTCGTTTTCATTTATTAAACAATATTTTAATATAATAAAATATATTTTTTTTATTTAACAATTTTTTTTTATTAAAAGGTCCCAAAGTCGATGAACCCCACGGTCTGGCAGGAGTTGGGTGTGCATTGGAGTAAGAATGAGACAAAACAAACATCTTCCACCAACTCCACCAACCGCATGAGCGACCGTAAAGGGAAGGGCATCTTCAAGCATAACTTGGGTGCTCAATCTATTGCCACTCTCGGGGATCGCATGGTAAGCTAGTCTTTTTTTATTTTATTAGTTAAGTTTTTAAATTTTATTTTTGTGCATTTCTTCTAATTACTAATGTTTGTTTAATTTATGTTTTTTTTCAAGGCGGAAGAAAATGAGGGCGAGCCGGTTGATGATCTCGCCCTAATGAAGAGGGCGTATACCAACAAGAAGACCGGCGAGATTGATGATGGTGTTGTGAAGGATGTGGTCACCCTTATCGACACTCAGCTGGAAGACGAAGTGTCTCAACTTCAAACCGAGGATGACGATTCGACGGGTTCGACCTACTTGCCTCGGGTTCGGATCAACGAAATCGTTGAATCGGTAAGTTCTTTTTTAAAAGTTCAATTCATCTTTTCTATTATTTAAATTTGGCACTTTTCTATTTCAGTCGGTTCCAAAGAAGAAGGGCCGTTTGTTCGGTTTGGGTCGTCGGTCCCGGTCGGTTCCGTCTTCTGCTGCACCACCGCCATTTGTTGATCCAGAAGTACTAATGGGTCAGTTGCAAGACAAAGATGATCGAATATCTGCGTTGGAGACCCAGATGGCGACTCAACAGGCGGGCTTTGAGGCACAGAGGAGGCTGAACGAGCAAATGATGGAGATGATGAGGAGGTTGCACCCGAACGAGGTGTTCCCGAGCATGCCAGACCCGAATTCCCAAAACCCGTAGTTTTTTTTAAAAAAAACTCTGAATGTTTTATTTTTATTTGTATGACTTTGAATTTTATATAATATGTTTTTTAATTTTAATTTTAATTTTATATTTTTGAATTTAAAATTTCAAAAATTTAATTTTTTTTAAAAAAATATTCTTTTGGGATATTCCGAGGAACAGAGTCCCTCGGAATTTTCCGAGGAAAAGATCCCTCGGAAAATTCCGAGGAAAATATCCCTCGGAAAATTCCGAGGAACAGAGTCCCTCGGAAAATTCCGAGGGATATTTTCCTCGGAAAATTCCGAGGGACTCTGTTCCTCGGAATTTTCGGAAGTTTCCGAGGGACCTGTTCCCTCAGAATTATCCGAGGACAATGTTCCTCGAAAAATTCTGAGGGACTCTGTTCCTCGGAAAATTCCGAGGGACATGTTCCTCGGAATTTTCCGAGGACTTTTCCGACGAACAGCCGTCCTCAAAGTTTCCTCGGAATATTGTTTCCTCGGAATTCCGTCAGAATTTTCCGAGGAAATTCCGAGGGAAAATGAAATTCCGAGGAGTTTTTTCCGAGGACATATTTCCTCGGTATGTCGTCGGAATTCCTTTATTCCGACGACTTACCGACGATTTCGGCCCTCGGAATGAGCCTGTTTTCTTGTAGTGCAATACTGCATTGACGCATCTCAGATCCCACAGCACTTATAATTATAAATACAAACACGAACGAGATGGCCATAAAATACTTGAGACAAATGACAACGACATCTATGGTGATTGTGGTTCCCTACCGCATGAATAGAATCACGACGATGAAACTTCAGCCGTGGAGAATTAAAGGAACGAAGGAATGTTAGGGTTACGATTCCTTCCGGCGACGGGAAGATAAAAGAGAGATTTGAAGAGAAGCACCTTGAGGGCCTCTTTCCCTAACGTTACGTGTAGTGGAAGAGAGGGAATCTTTTTAAGGCTTTAAGGCCCACTAAGGATATGGGCCATGCATTTATATTATGTCAGTCAAGGATAAACATAATTTTCTTTAATAACCCGGTGTATCCTGTCTCCCACCAAAGTGAGTCCAAATGATGTTTGTCTCAACCTACGTTATCGGCCGGAATACGCCTCGGTCACCGGACACTGAAGAAGCCTAGTGGCCAGCGGAATTTGAACCCGGGTCCGTATTGGAACCGAAGCTCACTCAAAACCAATGCACCGTCCTCACTTGGTTAAGGATAAACATAATTAGACATCTCAATCAGGGGTTTGATTTTGGTTAGTCTTGTACTGAAGCTTAAAATGTTGGTTGTTCTTTTTAGTTTGGATGATAGCTCGAGGGTACACAATTTTCGTAACTTGTATTGGTAAACTAATAATACATGAGAAGTCATCACAAAAACTACATGAGATCACTAACCTATACCATCGGATCCATGGCTGAGGAGTGGTAGTGGGAGGTTTCTAGATCGACTCAGGGGAGTTTTAGTCTGTAAACCATGGCTTTTTCGATAGATCTCGTTGCCAAGAATCTATAGAAACAAACGGAATCGTGATCGGAGTTGTACGGCAAAACTTATTGATGTTACTTCTTGGCCAAGAATTGCTAAAGCTGTTGGGATGCAGAGACAGTTCCGAGCAGTCCCGATGTAAGGGAAAATGGTTGGCCCTTACTAGCTGCTTCTCTTATGCTATTTGGATCATTTTACAGGTGAGTAACATATGCAGTTCTTTTAGGGTTTTGTATTTTTTTTTATGACCGTGGGACCCACCAACCTAGATTGATGGTCAACCCACGAGGCCCGCGTGCACACCATTTTCGGACGGTAGCCAACGGGGATCGAACCAGGGACGCCGAACTGAAGTTCTCTAGTACCGTCCGCAGCCAGAACCACTGGCCCAACCCCATTGTTTAGGGTTTTGTATTTCTCTGAACAATCTCAGTTATGGATTCGTGGTTATTAAAATTAAATATTTTTGGTATACAAATTTTTCGTTACATGCAAAATGAGTGAAACATTTCCATGCCATAACGCAAGAGCTTAATGGCCTTCTTCCAATCGACTTTCTATGCATTATGCATTAGGTTATGGACCGTTGCATATTCAGTATATATCCACTTCTATTATGTGACATTCTTTTGGAATTTTTGGAATAATAGTATCCTAGCTCTTGACTCGTGCGCCCGCGCGGGTGTATATTCATATTCTTAACATTTAACAATATCATAAACATAATTGTATATGTTGTAGTTATATATTCATAATTTGTGACAAAGATGTGTACTGGTCGATGTGTTTTGCGATCATTTATAAACTAATTGAATGTGTTTTTCATTTATAGTGTTTTTAGTGATTCTAATCATCATTTTACTAAAATTAAAATATTAAATGTATTTGTCTACAATATATTTGTTAGTATTTTATATTGATATTTTAAAGTGATGCTTAATAAAATTTTTTATATTTATATTTTTAAAACAAAAATACATAATTTAGACAAAAACATTTAAAATAGTGCTTGCATATTACAAAATAAGAACATACAAAAATAAGTAAAGATTTTTGATAATTTTATACAGCAAGACTAATTTAAATTAATCAATTGGCCCATTTCGTATATGTTTACAATATGGATCTTAGTGGACTTAAAACATGAATCAAAGCCTTTTTCCGGGAAAATAAAAGACATTCAGTTGCCGTCTACCTACTTTTCACATCCACGAAGAAAGTTTAACCTTATCTCTTTGTTAGTGCAAACCCTTTACATGGTGAGTTCTTTTTAAAAATCGAGAGAAATTGTTCTTTGATTTATAAAACCCTCATACTACTGTAGATAAACCCATCAATTACTACTCAGATTTCTTCATAAAGGTTTGGTAAATACAATCTTCAGTTGTTATTGCAAAAACCACAGCAAGAGGCAATTGCCTTCTCTCCATTTTATAGGGCAATCTTGTGTTAGATGGGGTTATGAGCAATCTAGGAATATCAACTATTTCCCTAACCATTTCTCTTGTTATAATCCTAGCTTGAACCATAAAATCCTTTAGCTGAGTGATCTGCAATCTTGTCTCATTCATTAACTCGTCTGTAGGAGTTGTGTTTCTTAGAACCATAATTAATGTTATAAAGAGAAGAAACTTTATAAACATAAAGTTACCCATTGATCTGCTAAAATCATCTCAATTTATCCCCTCCGAAAATGTGTGTTGCTTCCATGAATGCAAACATTTCACTTGAACTCTCCAATTGTTTTTGCAAGGTCTCAGTTTTGTGAAAGGAGTAAAAGCCGTCACGATAGACATGTTTAGGATTTTGGATTTTCTTTGATATGTTTTTGACGATAAATGGAGTCGATATATATACTTGTGATTGTAAAAAGTAGGCTAAATTGGAAAAAGTAATAAAATATTTGGTTAATTGTGAGTTACATACAATCTCACAAAATATATGTATTTAAATTAATTAATATATTTCCCTTTTTATGATATCATACTTAAAATAGAATATACATTTTTTTATGATAATTGTGTTAGTTAATTGATATCTTTTATTGATATAAAGACTACGTAAAAATAGGAAAAAAAATCATAATGTTGTTTTGTTTTCGAAAATGAATATTTAGTTATGATATTCTGCAGTTAATTTTTATTGAGTATAATTTGGAATCATTTTTGGATTGAAAAATAAGAGAATATGGAAATTGTGTTAGTTAACTGATATCTTTTTTTAGTTATGATGATTGCGTTGAAATAAGAAAAAAACTTTGGTTTGGCAAGCACATTATTATTAGTATTTGATAACATCCTACCTCCACGTAGTAGTCATAAATATTACTATAATATATTTTTACACCGAAAATTTCTAAAGATACTAACAATAATGATATTTTTTTATTCTAACTAATATAACTAAGTATTTTAAATATATAATACATTTTATACATGTGTGATCAATCATAATATATATGATGATACAAATCATACAATTAATCAAACCATAGACTGAGTAAACAAAATAAAAGATGAAACTAAAAAATTAGATGACAAAAAGTTACTTGTTAGCAAAAAATGATCGCAAGACAATGTCTATTACAATATTTATAAACATGATTTATATTGGATCGATTTATAAGGTTAAATATTTATACAAAAGTTTTTTTTTTAATGTAGTCAAATTAATATTGTATTTATTGGTTTTGTTTATGCTGAACAAATTAAACAGTGGTATGTTGTGGAGAATGACATATTTTTGGTTCATTCGGTTTAGTTTCCAGTTATATGGGAGAAGGGGACGTCAATTTAAGTTTGGTTGTTAAGGAAATGTTCAAAACAACAACCTATTAAATCACGGTTATTAGGCCAGTGGCATTAGATGGTAATTATTGAGGAAAGCTCAGGGTTAAGTTTTATTTGTACTTCTGTTTTAAATATTATACAGCAAGACTAATTTAAATTAATCAATTGGCCCATTTCGTATATGTTTACAATATGGATCTTAGTGGACTTAAAACATGAATCAAAGCCTTTTTCCGGGAAAATAACAGACACTCAGTTGCCGTCTACCTACTTTTCACATCCACGAAGAAAGTTTAACCTTATCTCTTTGTTGGTGCAAACCCTTTACATGGTGAGTTCTTTTTAAAAATCGAGAGAAATTCTTCTTTGATTTATAAAACCCTCATACTAGTGTAGATAAACCCATCAATTACTACTCAGATTTCTGCATAAAGGTTTGGTAAATACAATCTTCAATTGTTATTGCAAAAACCACAGCAAGAGGCAATTGCCTTCTCTGCATTTTATAGGGCAATCTTGTGTTAGATGGGGTTATGAGCAATCTAGAAATATCAACTATTTCCCCAACCATTTCTCTTGTTATAATCCTAGCTTGAACCATAAAATCTTTTAGCTGAGTGATCTGCAATCTTGTCTCATTCATTAATCCGTCTGTAGGAGTTGTGTTTCGTAGAACCATAAGTAATGTTATAAAGAGAAGAAACTTTATAAACATAAAGTTACCCATTGATCTGCTAATCATCTCAATTTATCCCCTTCGAAAATGTGTGTTGCTTCCATGAATGCAAACATTTCACTTGAACTCTCCAATTGTTTTTGTAAGGTCTCAGTTTTGTGAAAGGAGTAAAAGCCGTCACAATAGACATGTTTAGGATTTTGGGTTTTCTTTGATATTTTTTGACGATAAATGGAGTCGATATATATACTTGTGATTGTAAAAAGTAGGCTAAATTGGAAAAAGTAATAAAATATTTGGTTAGTTGTGAGTTACATACAAAATCACAAAATATATGTATTTAAATTAATTAATATATTTCCCTTTTTATGATATCATATTTGAAAGAGAATATACATTTTTTATGATAATTGTGTTAGTTAATTGATATCTTTTATTGATATAAAGACTACATAAAAATAGGAAAAAAATCATAATGTTGTTTTGTTTTCGAAAATGAATATTTAGTTATGATATTCTGCAGTTAATTTTTATTGAGTATAATTTGGAATCATTTTTGGATTGAAAAATAAGAGAATATGGAAATTGTGTTAGTTAACTGATATCTTTTTTTGGTTATGATGATTGCGTTGAAATAGAAAAAAAAAATTGGTTTGGCAAGCACACTATTATTAGTATTTGATAACATCCTACCTCCACGTAGTAGTCATAAATATAACTATAATATATTTTTACACCGAAAATTTCTAATGATACTAACAATATTGATATTTTTTATTATAACTAATATAACTAAGTATTTTAAATATATAATACATTTTATACATGTGTGATCAATCATAATATATATGATGATACAAATCATACAATTAATCAAACCATAGACTAAGTAAACAAAATAAAAGATGAAACTAAAAAATTAGATGACAAAAAGTTACTTGTTAGCAAAAAATGATCGCACGACAATGTCTATTACAATATTTATAAACATGATTTACATTGGATCGATTTATAAGGTTAAATATTTATACAAAAGTTTTTTTAATGTAATCAAATTAATATTGTATTTATTGGTTTTGTTTGTGCAGAACAAATTAAACAGTGGTATGTTGTGGAGAATGACATATTTTTGGTTCATTCGGTTTAGTTTCCAATTTTATGGGAGAAGGGGACGTCAATTTAAGTTTGGTTGTTAAGGAAATGTTCAAAACAACAACTTATTAAACCACTGTTATTAGGCCAGTGACATTAGATGGTAATTATTAAAAAAAACTCAGGATTAAGTTTTATTTGTACTTCTATTTTAATAGTTTAGATGCATGTCTGTCTTTAGGCAAGTGCACAATGTGCTGGTGCATTTGCACTAAACCCATTTTTTTACAATTTTTTGTTAGTATTTATGGGCGTTTTTTAAAGTTTGCACTGGATTGTGAGAGAGGAAGACGGGCCTGAGTATATGCTATCAAACCTCTTTATATATAACTTTACCAAATGAATGTTTGGGACTAAAACTATTAGGGAACAGTGGGAACAGCATTAGTGGTGACACTAATTATAATTAGTTCGAGGCTAAGGGGTTCACTCTTTGTAGCCATCTTCAACCCCCTCTTGTTCGTGATTGTCGCCTTGGTTGGTGTTTTTTTGCTTGGACGAAAAGATTTACTTAGGAAAATATGCAATAAAAAATGCAATAAGTTTTTAGGATTTGTATATATGTTTATTTATATACTTATTTTCTTCAAAATTTTAGTGTACTGGGGGTAATATTGATTGTATGTGGTCTATATGTTTTTTTTAAGAACAGATGTGGTCTATATGTTGTCTTATAGGTAAAGCATAATGAGATGAAGAAAATGATAAGTGAAGTAGTTCCATCTTACGAAAAGGAAGCACAAAAATCAGTTGAGATTATCGTTGTCATGCGGAGAATTTTAACAATCAATCGTTTGGTTTTTATCAATTTCAGTTTTATATAGTATTCAATTGTTTGATGTATATATAATTAGAGTTATGATTATTGTTCATTTTTCTAGTTAATAAAGAGAAAAAAATATATTATATGTAGAATTATTTTTTAGACCTATATAATGTAAATATATGATTATATATATTATTATTTTTAAATAGAAAATTCGGTTCGACCGGTTGAATCGGTCCAACTAGTCAACCAGTAGATATACCGAGTTGGTGGATCCGGTCCGGTTTTCAAAACATTGATAATAGTTTAAATTTTTTTTTTAATTTTAAATCTGACCTTCAAAACTTCACCTTATAACTCTAAAATCTAAATCTAGATTAGTTAACCAAAAAGATATAAATGCATATTTACATCCTTTACTAAAATATATTTTGATCATTTTTCTTCTTAAATGTTATTTTGTGACAATTTTTTATGACTATCTTAAGATATTTTTCATAACATAATATCAAGGATAATTATCTCAAATATCATTGTTTTAGTTTTTGTGAATTTTTAAAGAGAAAATAGTTAAAATAAGTTTCATTAAAGAAGTAAAAAATTCTCCTACCTCTTACTTTATAGTTATATAAATATAAATAAAAAAATATAAAATTATAGATATATATAATATATAAATTAATTTTTTTTTATAGTTTTGAATTATATATTTTCAAATTCAAACCTTTTATAAAAAAAATTCAAATTTGTATTTTTCAAAAATGGTTTATTTTAACAAATTTCTCTAATATAAATATAAATATGAGAAAATAGAAAATTTATATGCATATTATTTTTAAAATTCATAGTATTTTAGATATTCATATATTTTTGTCTAAGAACAATAAACAAAATCTAAAGTTTAATAGCATATATAAAGATAAAAAACCTACATATTGAGAAAAGAAGTAAAATAAACAAATTTCTTATCCTTAACTATATATGCTAATTATATAATAATTAAATGTATGATTGGTTATTTTTATGAAAGTTATTTGGGTAGAATAAAATAATAAAAAAATTAGAGACAATCAGCAATAAATGAAAACGAGGTTAAACATAAAAAAATTAGTAGTAAGGGTGTGACTGGTTTTCCCGCTACCACCCGTAAACGCAGCTTTTGCGGTTGATATCGGTTATTGGCGTTTTGCAACAATCATACAAAACGCTATAAATCGCTTCAAACCGCTACAAACCTCTAAAATTCAAAAGCTGGTTCCAGCTAGCGTTTGCGGTTGCGTGAGGGTAAAAAAATATATTTTTTTCAGAAAATAATATAAATAAAAATTAAAAATATTCAATTAAAATTTTAAATTAAAATAATAGAAATACCATATATATATATATAATATAATATTTTAATTTATATTATAAAACTTTAAAGAAAAATATTTATATATTTTAAACAAAAATTAATGGTATAATTTTTATATTTATTATAATAATATGATTTTCAATATTTTTATAGTTATATAAAATATAAATATTGTTCATTTATATTTAACCACTGCTGTATTTGATAGTTGACCAGTCATAAGTATCCCGTAAAGGCAACAATTTTTAACCGTTTTACCAGTCGTCCAAATCTCTTAATAACGCATAAAACCGCAACCATCCACATCCGCAAACGCCCGCAGCTGCAGCCTCAACCGCTGCGGTTACACCAGTCAGCCAAGACTCTTTCTAACTCAGCCTTGTTTTTCCTCTATAATTTTTTTAAAAATAGAATAATTTTATTATATAGGTGGATTCGTTCCAATGAAGTTACATTGGAGATGATCCAAATTTGTTAATTATTTACATTTTTCACACAAAAAGTTTGTTCTAACTAAAAAAAGACCCGACTCTAACGCAGACGTGAAGCCAGCCATCCTACAGTTTTGAGATTTTGAGGATATACACAATTTAATTTAAAAAAAAACTCTTACAAATGTGAAAAAAAAATTATGTAATTTTTTTAAAAATATTTTAAAAGTTATTTGCAGATATTTGAATTAGCTATGCATTATCAGACCCGGCTCTAGGGGGTGCTGATGGAGCAAAAGAACTGGGTCCAACAATTTTTTCAAAAAATTTAGAGAGTTTTTGGGGCCCTAATTTCAGAAAAAAATTAGTTAAAAGGACCCAAATTTTATAAAATTTCTGATTGTAAAGATAAATTAATGATTTTTTTTTCCTGCACCGGGCCATTAAAAAGTTTGAGCCGGGCCTGTGCATCATACCCAACCCCCACACTATCAATTCTTGCCCTTCTTAACGGGAAGTCAATTCTCAATAGGATTGCGTCTATTAAATACAGAGGTGCGCACAAGCTTGAAGGACTCCTCAAAGAGATGGTTCGAAGTCAGACCGGAGCAGTGTAACGCCCTTTTTCGTTTTGAGCAACAATTAACGACCATTGTTGTGTTATACGGGAAAAATGAAAAGATGGAGAAAAAGAGAAGTTGATTAATTTCATCGAATAAATCTAGTTACAAAAATCACTCTAGTTCGTTTTCGTTAGTGACAACAGGTCTTCGGCAGCAATGGAAACTATCGAATATGTAAATGAAAAAGACTGGTTGCCACGCCCTTAAAATGATAAGTTTTATTTATTATTTCATCAACTAATGTGTAATTTACGCCAGAAACGGTATTAGCGCCGGCCGGTCTCGGGTTTGGAGGGATTATTTGGACTGAAGGCCCAGACACTCCCGGTTATCAAAAAAAAAAATTAATGTGTAATTTATTATTAGTATGAATGGATAGTTTTGTTTAAATACCAGAAAGTTTGAGACTGAACCTCATAATTTTCCTAAATCCAAAATCACAACATATAATATTAGTTTCGTCTCAATGGTTAGATTTCTAACGGAATGAAAAAAAAATCAGTTGAATTAATAACTTTGGTACAAATATTTTTATTAAGTCGTATACTAATATGTATGTAAGCATATGCGCTTTTATTATTGGATATTGCCACTTGTACTCCGAGTAAACCATTGCAGCTAATGATCTATCATCTACTATAAAACAGTTGCTCAAGTTACATGAAAATTACTCCATCCATTCCAAAATGCTTAATATTTTAAGATAATGCACAATTATTAAAGAATTTAATTTTTTATCTTAAATAATTGTGCATTATCTTAAAAATATTATTAAAATATTAATTATAAATTATTTAACCAATTACAAAATAGAATACAATAAATCATTGGTTGCACGGTTTTTGATAAAATTAAAAATCAAATTAAAATATGAAAACATCATCTTTTTTAAAACATAATTTTTTTTTAAACATCATCTATTTTGAAACGGAAAGAGTATTTGACAAAAAAAATGAAAAAAAAATAGAAGATGACTTTTACACCAAAAAAAATGGAAGAGAATCCACAAACAAAACCTTTTCTTTTTCCACAAACAAACAAAACTTCCAAATCTGGATTTTTTCCAAGTGTACATGGCTTTACGCATGTTGCTTATTGACATTAATAATAGAGTTTCTGTCTGGTAAGACACCTAACGAGAGCATGCTTAGCACGTGTCAGCTAATGTATCTTGTTTAAATTTACAACTAATGTACAAAAATGGTGCTTACGTTTATATCTTGTTTAAATTTACAACTAATGTACAAAAATTAATAGCACTTACTATGCTGTTACAATTTCATTTTGGCTAAAGTAGTAAAACGCATTACCATTAGCATATGAATGTTTGCGGCACTAGTGTACATGTCTAATATTTTGTTTCTTTTTCTCAAATAAAAGAGAAATAAAGACGCTTTTACCAAAGAAAACAATGGTGCTTTTGCAATGCTCTTGAGATCTCGTGGAGTTCCATTAATTAACACGATAATAAATAGTTTCTTCTATCTTTTTTTTGTTATGTTTTGTAATAGCATAATATATTTTCCCTTTCCTCATGTATTTGAATTGTCATAGATAAGCTATCTTTTTCACACTCAATAAGCCTTTTAAAGTTTCACCCTTAACAATTTTGGTACTTCTTTTTTGGTGCAACAACTTTGCTACTTCGTTCACCTGTTTCCATAAACAAGCACCTGAATTTTACATCTTCTTATATCACTTAATTAATTTTTTTATGGTCTCCAAAACCAAAGTGGAGCACAATGAAAAAGCTATAGTGGTATTTCAAAGACGAAGATAACTTAGCAGATAAATAAAGCTGATCAAAGGATTAGGAGCACCGGATTGTTAATGGTCTGAGTGGGTATCAAAGTAAAATATAGAAAATTTAGGGGTTGAATTGGAGAAATGTGGGAAGAAGTGAAGGCTGTTATTGCAATGATGGTGGTCCAGTTTATTAACGCAGGAATGTTCATTTTGTTTAAGATAACGGCCCATGATGGTACAAATCTCAGAATCCTAGTGGCTTATCGTCTCTCCTTTGCTACCCTTCTCATGTTTCCCCTGGCCCTCATCTTCCAAAGGTTAAATCTTTATGTGTGCAATATGTTAATCATATATATAATCTAATTTATGGAAAAGCCGTATTAGAAGAAAATACATTTGTTTGTGTTATATATATGCAATGTGTGAAGAAAATACCCTTCTCATGTTTCGCAGGAATGTGTGCAATGAGTAATCTCATTTTCCACTTGTCATATATATAATCTAATTTAGGACAAGTGGAAAAACAAGAAGAAAATACATATTAGAATGACCATGTTGGAATCCCGAATCTAACATAAATATTCACTTCACTTAGTCATTTGTTTGTGTTAAATCAATTACTCAGATGGTATTTTAATTAAACGTTTTTTTTTTGGATTCCATGTGATCAGGAAGAAGCGACCAGAACTTTCATGGAGACTGGTCTTACTAGCATTACTTTCGGGGTTGCTCGGGTACTCAGAACTAGAACACACATGAAACTATTGTCGCTTGGCGATCATAAAATATAATTTATATACATGAAATTTTAATATATTATTATTTAATTCATTTTTTTACTACTTTACAGAGCGGCTATACCAAATATTCTCTATTTGCCGGGCCTGGTTCGTACATCAGCTACATTTTCGACTGCAGCCAGTATCCTTAGTCCAGTGATCACCTTGGTATTGTCATTGGCTTTTAGGTAAGGCACTTTGAAAGCTATACCATACCTTCGTGAAAGAATATGATCTATTCATTGGTTGTACGAAATTATACATATTTTATATACAGAGTTTAAGATATTTATTTATAGAGTTTCATATAATTTTAATTTTCGGACACCTCAATATTAAAAAGTCAATAACTAGAATAGATACGTCATACTTATGTTAATCTTTGAAAACTATTTCTTCGGCATTTTATCAAATATTCGATGATCAAACATAGCCCGGTAATTCATTTGTTATACTTGGAAATTACACCATTAACTGTAACTAGATACTAATTGTTATATATAAGTTTACTATAACTTTTTCATCAGTACGGAACTCAATCACTCACAAATTTTATATTAGTAATTTAATATAATTTTAATATACTTATTTTTTTGAAAAGGTTAAACCCCTAAAACTACTCACAAAATAACACATCTAAATAAAGTATCTACAAGAGTGAAACTGTCTCCTTCTCTCGTTTCAAATTTTATTGGTTAGACTTAGATACTGGGTTAGAACCCTAGCAATATATAGAACTGCTCTTATAAATATATTCTACAAAATTATATATATTAACTTTCTTTTTTTTTTCTTTTTTTTTTGAGTTTTAGACGTTAATCTTTCTGCGTGCAAAGTTTTTTTTTTGTCAAAGCATATATAAGTGGAACTTTTTTGAAACTGAAGGAATTTAATAAAGGGTTAGTTCATTTGCAAACTTTCCCCACTGATTTTTTTTTTTTTGTAAACTTCCTGCTGATGAGACATTGCAAGCTAATATTATTTTCCATTCTGATATAACAGGATGGATACTCTAAGACTAGGATCAAACGAAGGGAGGGCTAAGCTTCTGGGGACGCTTCTTGGTGTCGGTGGGGTTCTCGTCTTTGTATTATATAAGGGTTTTGAGCTTCATATTTGGTCAACACATGTTGACTTACTTAAAAGCTCGAGTGCTGGTCAATCTTGTGGCCGAGCCACGGAGAACCACCACCACATCTCAATTTCAGGGGTTCTTATGGTTTTTGGCTGTAACGTCTCTGTCTCACTTTGGTTACTATTGCAGGCAAGTGCTACATTTTTTTTCGTCGAACATTACTTTAAGATAAATATAATATATACGGTATTTTATGTATGCGTGAGTTCCAAATTTGAAGAGAAATTAATCGTATTACCTCAGACATTTATATACAGATATCTACAACTAAACATATATTCTATGTATTGAAAAGCTTTGATAAAAATAATATATTCTATGTAGTTACAAAAAAACATACTCCCTCCATTTCAATATAATCCATGTTTTAGAAAGAAAAAAATATTTTTCAAAAATACATATTTCACATTTTTAATGCACATAATAAAATAAAATGTAAATTTCGAATACATTAATTGTGTTTATTAAATTTTGATTGGTTAAAAGTTATGGAAAATAGACAATCACAAATAATACATTTATTAACATGTTTTCTTAATATGTGTGAAAAATCTAAAACATACATCATTTTGAACGGAGTGAGTATATTCTTTGTGAAGTAACACATACACACTTTTTATGTACCCATATCATCATTTATAAATTCATGCTTAATTTATATGTATAATAGAATTTTAGATGGTGATGACGAAATATCTAACAATCCGATTTCAAGAAATTTAAATTTGATTCATGTTTCGGGCGTTGATAAGATGCTTCAAAAACGTAAAATGTACTCTGGTACAGGCAAAAGTAGGCAAGGAACTTGGAGGACATTTATGGAACATAAGTTTGATGAATGGGACGGGAAGCTTGGTGTGTATGGTTGTTGCTCTTTGTTCGGAACATAACTGGAAGCAATGGAGATTAGGATGGAACATTAGCCTCCTTACTACGGTTTATGCGGTAATAAGAAAAAAACAATCTACCTAATGATTAAGGATCATTTAGACATGTGTCTAAATGCATATTATATATAATATGTGTGTTTGATACACGTTTTTAATTATCTTATTCACAACGTGTAGGGAGTTGTGGTTTCAGGGTTGGTCATGCCCCTTGTGGCTTGGTGCATTGAAAAAAAGGGACCGTTATATGTTACGGTGTTTAGCCCCATAAGGCTTGTCATCGTTGCCCTAGTCGGATCATTTGCTTTAGAGGAAGCGCTTTACTTGGGAAGGTACACCAAACTCATGATCGTGCGTATGGAATATGTAATATTTGAATTTAACTATCTACTAATTTTGCAAAATTTACAGTATAATTGGTGCAATAATAATGGTGGGAGGAGTCTACCTAGTGGTATGGTGTAAAATGAAGGAAAAAAAGAGTGTCTCCTCTACGAAATTGGACCACGTTGAAACAAATGAAAATATCAAAGAAGTGAACCTTGGCAATCTCCAAGCAGTAAATAATAAAGATGTCCCGTAAATCAACCATACATTGCATCACTCAAATAGAGTCTATAATAGAAACATAATATGAGTATTAAAACCCATATGATTGGTGTTTAGCCTTTAATTTTATAGTATGGACTACTAGATGGAGATTGGACGGTGTCTTTCACTTTCACCATAACTTGAATATGAAAACACAATTAACAACTTAATGCTTATATCTCTTACAAAACTATTTTCTGTTTCTAATTTTCACATTATAAGTGGTCGTAATTTCATCGTGAGAAATTATAACAAAGCTGCGAAAAAACTAATTTACACATGACACAAAACTAGCTAATACTAATAGTTTAATTTATTAGTGAAAGTTTGTAACATATGTATTATGTAGTGTCATACCATTAAATATATAACTATTATAGAGTTTTCTACTTCTCGATCTTTTAGATTTCTTTTTCCAAATACAATCTCCTCTATTTATTTACTCTCCTTGTCTTAGTTTTGGTCTTTATCTTTCGGGTTTTTAGTAATTAAACCCATCAACTAAAGATGAATCGTAAAATAAACCATAACTAAAAATTTTACGAAATGAACCCTCAACTTTAGTTCCGTTAACGTATGTTACCTCCGTCTAAAATTCCATCACGGAGGGTGACACATGTTTACGGTTTATAAGTTGAGGGTTTATATTCAGGTTTTTAGTAATTAAACCCCTCAATTAAAGATGAATCGTAAAATAAACCATCAACTAAAAATTCTACGAAATAAACCCTCAACTTTAGTTCCGTTAACATATGTTACCCTCCGTCTAAAATTCCGTCACGGAGGGTGACATATGTTAACGGTTTATAAGTTGAGGGTTTATAATCATGAAAAATTAGTTGAGGGATTTTCTTACGATTCAAAAATAGTTTAGGGTTTTTATCAATAAAATATATTAAATATTTAATATTTTAAAAAATTTATTATCATTTATGCATTGTTTAAAATTGATTTATATGCCTTTACAACTAATTTATAAATCTTCATACATTATTTTATCAATTTTATAACCAATTTATAAAAATTCATTAAAATTTTAATATTTTTATAAAAAATTAATAAGGTTCAATATCAGTCCAGACATTGTATTGGTTAGAGCTATTTTTTTTTTCTTGAGCCTATAAATTAATAAAATTCATAGAAAACATGGAAATAAAAAAATTAAAGCAGAGAGAAATATTCGCACTGACCATTTCTACATTGTTAATAAACATCCAAAACCAATTTTGCTAAGGGGTGTTTTTAAGAATAATGGTCGATAATTTACTTATTTACTTATGAATCTTTAAAAAAAATGGGAGTTATTCTTAAAAATAAGTAAATTATCGACCATTTTTCTTAAGAATATCCCTTAGTAAAATTGGTTTTAGATGTTCATAAAAATGCATAGGTAGTTAAGTTCGAATATTTATCTCTACTTTAATTTTTTATTCCTATGTGTTCTATGAATTTTATTAATTTATAAGCCAAGAAAAATTTTAGCTTCCAACTCATACAATATTCGGACCGGCAATAAGCCTTATTAATCATTTAAAAATATTAAAATATTTATGAATATATATAAATTGATTATAAAATTGATAAAATAATGTATAAATATTTATAAATTAGTTTTAAAAGCTTATAAAACAATTTTAAACAATGCATAAATGACAATAAAGCTTTTAAAACATTTAATTTGTTTAAGTGATAAAAACCCTCAACTATTTTTGAATCGTAAGAAAACCTCTCAACTAAATTTTGAGGATTATAAACCCTCAACTTATAAACTGTTAACATATGTCACCCTCTGTGATGGAATTTTAGACGGAGGGTAACATACGTTAACGGAAATAAAGTTGAGGGTTTATTTCGTAGGATTTTTAGTTGAAGGTTTGTTTCGTATGATTTTTAGTTGAGAGTTTATTTTACGATTCATCTTTAGTTGAGGGGTTTAATTACTAAAAACCTTTATATTCCTGAAAACTTAGTTGATGGGTTTTC
Organism: Moricandia moricandioides; assembly: GCA_905132885.1. Classification (NCBI taxonomy): domain Eukaryota; kingdom Viridiplantae; phylum Streptophyta; class Magnoliopsida; order Brassicales; family Brassicaceae; genus Moricandia; species Moricandia moricandioides. Next base: position 46,515 of record CAJHQQ010000566.1, read on the forward strand.
TTACTATTCAAAAATAGTTGAGGGGTTTTATCACTAAAACTTATTAAATGTTTTAATATCTTTTTTTAACATTTATTCATTGTTTAAAATTGACTTATAAACCTTTAAAAATAATTTATATATTTATACATTATTTTATAAATTTTATAACCAATTTATAAAGATTCATAAATATTTAAATATTTTATAAATAATTAATAAGGCTCAGTACCAGTCTGGACATTGTATGGGTTGGAGCTAAAATTTTTCTTAGGCCTATAAATTAATAAAATTCATAGAAAACACGGGAATATAAAATTAAAGCAGAGAGAAGTATTCGAACTGACCATCTCTGCATTGTTAATGAACATCCATAACCAATTTTACTAAGGGATGTTCTTAAGAAAATGGACGATAATTTACTTATTTACTAATGAATCTTTAAAAAATGGCAGTTATTTTTAAGAATAAATAAATTATTGACCATTTTTCTTAAGAATATCCCTTAGCAAAATTGTTCAAGATGTTTATTAAAAATGTAGAGGTTGTCAAGTTCATATACTTCTCTCTACTTTAATTTTTTATTCCCATGTGTTCTATGAATTTTATTATTTATATGTCCAAAAACAATTTAGCTTCCAACCCATACAATGTTTGAAACGGCACTAAGCCTTATTAATCATTTGTAAAAATATTAAAATATTTATGATTTTTTATAAATTGGTTATAAAATTAATAAAATAATTTATAAAATTTTATAAGTTAGTTCTAAAGGCTTATAAATCAATTTTAAATAATGCATAAATGATAATAAAACTTTTATAACATTTAATGTGTTTTAGTGATAAAAACCCTTAACTATTTTTGAATCGTAAGAAAACCCTTCAACTAAGTTTTTAGGATTATAAACCCTCAACTTATAAACCGTTAACATATGTCACTCTCCGTGACGGAATTTTAGACGGAGGATAACATACGTTAACAAAACTAAAGTTGAGGGTTTATTTCGTAAGATTTTAGTTGAGGGTTTATTTTACGATTCAGTTGAGGGGTTTAATTACTAAAAACCCTTATCTTTCTTTTAGATGATTTCTTCTTTAAAATTACTGAAACGGAATAAGCTCTTGTTTTTGCTGCTGCACAGCATTACAGTAAGACTCGCCGTATTATTTTACAATACGACTTCAGATGATAATCCAAGTAGTCTTACTATTAGAGATTTAGACCCCTTTTGCGTGGCCCTAACAACTATAGAAACAAAGGACACCAAAACAGAGGATAACAAGAACATGGAATCGATGTCTTTCACAAATACCCGTTCGTATTATTAATCAAAGGACTCAATGACTTTCGCACACAATTCGTGAGTCTTCAATTACAACTTTCATCTTCATATATAGGTAAAGATAAATCCTAAACCTAACAGTAATTAAAACACAAACTTCATATGATTAGGATATCTTGCGTATTAAGTTAACTCCAAGTTTATCCAACATTCTCCCCCTTAAGCTTGAAATTCTCTTCTTTCACATTTCGAACTCCGATCATCGCCCTCACCTCCGCAAACCGAACTCGTCCAAGAGCTTTAGTTAGGATATCAGCCTTCTGTTCGTTTCCAGGGACATGCTCCACATCAACTTGCTCGTTCTCAACGCACTCTCGTATAAAGTGAAACCTTCGATGTATGTGTTTACTTCGTCCATGGAACACCGGATTCTTCGTAAGAGCGATTGCGGATTTGTTATCCACTTTAACCGTCACTGCCTTGCATGCTTCTCCCAATACTTCACTCAAGAGTTCCTGGAGCCAGATTGCTTGTTTTGCAGCCTCTGTCGCAGCCATAAACTCAGCTTCACACGATGATAGTGCCACTATTTCTTGTTTCTGAGAGCACCAAGTTATAGGACTTTGATCAAGATAAAATATATGCCCAGTCGTAGATTTGCCATCATCAACATCGACACTATGTGAAGCATCACTGAAGCCGACTAGTTCCTGGTTCGTTGATCTCTCAAACCGTAGTCCCAATGATGTAGTTCCCCGTAGGTATCTCAACACTTGCTTCAGAACTGCTCCATGAGATTCCTTAGGATCTTGCATGTATCTACTAAGTACACCAACACTAAACGAAAGGTCAGGTCGTGTATGTAATAGATAACGAAGACACCCAATGCTCTTTCTGTACTCCCTCTCGTCAATGCTTTTCTCTTGAATAGACTTTCCCAACTGCAAGTTTACATCCATGGGTATATGAAAAAGATTACTTTCGCTCATACTTGTCTCCTCAAGGATCTTCCTCGCATACTTATCATGTGATAGCACAATACACCCATCAAGTTGAACAACCTCAATGCCTAGGTAGTAAGTTAGCTTCACTAGATCACTCATCTCAAATTTATTGCTCATCTCCTTCTTGAACTTTGCGATTGAGTGTAGGCTCGAGCCTGTAATAAGAAGATCATCAACGTATACACGCACTATGAGCATATTTTCTTTCTCCGTTTTTCTGTAAAGAGATGGCTCTTTCGAACATCTGGTGAAGCCAAGATTCTGCAGTATACGGTTGAGCTTGACATTCCAAGCTCGAGGAGCTTGTTTTAATCCGTAGAGAGCTTTGTTTAGCTTATAGACCTTTTCTTCATTCCCTTTAATCTCGAATACCCCGGGTTGGCTAACATAAACTTCTTCTTTCAGGTCTCCATGCAAGAAAGCGGTCTTAACGTCCATATGATGTAATTCCCATCCGTTAGATGCTGCAAGTGCAATAGCTAGTCTGATTGTCTCGATACGTGTAACTGGAGTGAACACCTCGTTGTAGTCAATTCCATGTTTCTGGACATAGCCTTTAGCTACTAGGTGTGCCTTGAACTTGCTAATGCTCCCATCCACATTCCTTTTTATCTTGAAGACCCACTTTAAACCAATAGCTTTGAAACCCTTTGGTAAATCAACGAGGCTCCAAGTATTGTTCCTTTCGATTGAACAAAGCTCTTCTTCGCAAGCTTCAACCCACACTCGTAGTCTCTTGGCCTCATTATAATCCCACGGCTCATTGTTTATGACCATTAGAAGTTTCTCGCTTTCTACCTCCGCGAGCAAAACATAATCTTCTAAGTAAGATGGTTTAGAGCTGACCCTTGACGTTCGTCTCAACGGAACATGGGACTCTTCTTCGGCTTCTTCTTTATCATCATCTTCTTCGTTTGTGATTTCTGCGTTGATTTCATCACCGTTAATAGCAGAAGATTCCTCGTGATTTTCATCACCTTCCAATGATATTATCTCGACGTCAAACGATCCTGAATCATCACCATCCTTCGTATCACTTTTGTTACAGTCCCACTGTTTGTCTTCCTCAAAACACACGTCGCTACTTACAACGATTATTTTGCTGTCTGGATCATAAAGTCGATAAGCTTTTGTGCCAAGCTCTATTCCTAGATGCACTAAGGTTCTTGACCGGTCATCGAGCTTCTTCCTTCCCACAAACTCTGTTCTTGCATGACAAACACAACCAAAAACCTTGAGGTGTTCAATGTTCGGACGCCTGTTCCTCAAAGCTTCGTACGGCGTCTGGTCGGCCAAAGATCTTGTTGCTATTCTGTTAATCAAATAGGTGGTGTGTCTTACTGCTTCTCCCCACAACGTGTTTGGCACATTCATATGCTTGAGCAAGCTTCTAGTCATCTCAATCAGGGTACGGTTTCGACGTTCCACGACTCCGTTCTGCTGAGGTGAGTAGGGAGCTGTCAAGTGTCTATTGATTCCAGTCTTATCACAGTAGTCCTTGAAATCGCTGGAGAGAAACTCACCATCTCTATCGGTTCTAAGTGTCTTCACCTTTGTTTTTGTTTCTTGCTCTGCAATTTTCTTAAAAACTTTGAATTTTTCGAACGCTTCGCTTTTCTCCTTTAGTAGTATTGCCCACATGTATCTCGAAAAATCATCTATCAATACGAAAACATAGCGTCTTCCTCCTAGTGTCGGAGGAATGATAGGTCCACACAGGTCACCATGGATGAGCTCAAGTGGTTGTGTTGCTCTGTACGCCGTGGATTGTGGGAATGGCTTCCTGGTCTGTTTCCCTCGTAGACATGACACGCAGGTTTCTTTATCTATCGATATGTTAGGCACCCCAACAACTAGATTTTTATTTATCATCATCTTCATCGTTTCGTTGTTGAGATGACCCAACCGATCATGCCACCTGGAACCATCAGAAGATGACGCTATTTGCAAACAATGGAGGACATCAGCTTGTAGAGCGACTTTATACAACCGATTATTAGCTCTGGTGCACTTGATCATTAGTTGTCTTGTTCTATCCATTAGTCTCAGCACATCTTCCTTCATATTTACTTCACAACCTGCCTCGGTGGCCTGTCCTAAGCTTATTATGTTGCTTCTCAACCCCGGTATGTAGTACACATTGTTTAGTATCTTTTTTTTCACCTCCTTCCATCACAAATCTTATAGAGCCTTTTCCTTTGATCTCGATACGAGAGTCATCTCCGAACTGAACGATCCCAGTTACACCATCGTCAACTTTATAGAACAACAAACGATTTTCCGCTCATATGATTGCTGGCTCTGTTGTCGAGATACCACATATTCCCCATTCCTTGCTCGACCTCGAAGCTACTTGGTTTCACCTTTTGTTCATTGAGGTATACGACCTCATGCATCATTAACTCATCGGCTGCTTGCGTATCATCCTTCTTCTCAACTGTTTCTTGCAGTTTAAGTTTTTCATCTGGACACTCCGAAGCGTAGTGACCAAGTTTCTCACAGTTGAAACATGTAATATGACTCTTGTCTTTAGCTCCGTACTGTCCTTGTTTATAAGCTTCCTTCTGCGCATAAAAACCTCCATAACGGCCTCGGCCTGTTCCACCTCTCCAGCTTCCTCGTCCACTTCGTCCTCTTCCTCTACCAAATCCGTAACCATCGTTGTTTGCATACATCAATTTCTCTCGATCGTCGCTTTGCTCATCCTCTTCTTCTTCTTCCTTTAATCGTTCTTCATATGCTTTCATTCTGCCAACAATATCCTCAAAGTTCACTGTATTAAGATCCAACATCTGTTCAAGTGAAGCAACCATGTGAATAAACTTCTTCCGTGGCAAGGTTTTCAAGAATTTCTTCACCAGTTTCGATTCTTCAATTATTTCTCCAAGAGAAGTCGTTTTTGACGAGATCTCGGCTAGCTTGCTGACAAAGCTATCAATACTATCTTCTTCTTTCATCTTAAGTTTGTCGAAGTTTGTCATAAGTGTTTGTAGCCGAGCTTCCCGTACTCGTTCAGCTCCAACATGTAGTGCTTTAATCGCGTCCCACACTGCCTTGGCTGAGTCGAGGTTTCCTATTTGTAAGGTTAGAGCTTCTGGAATCGACTGAAAGATCAATGCAATCGCAAGGTTATTTTTCTTTTCATGTTTGCTTCCCGGATCAATCGTTTCCCAGACTTCATTAACCTTTAGAGCAATTCTCATTCGCATAGCCCATACAGTGTAGTTGGAAGCGTTGAGCATAGGAAACTTGATGGATGAGGGTCCGGTTTCCTTTATGCTAGTCTCGGGTTCGTTTTTTACGTCGGCCATGTCTCTCTCTACGTATCACGCTCTTCTTCTCTTCCTGATAGGCTCTGATACCAAATATAGAAACAGAGGACACCAAAACAGAGGATAACAAGAACAGGGAATCGATGTCTCTCACAAATACCCGTTCGTATTATTAATCAAAGGACTCAATCACTTTCGCACACAATTCGTGAGTCTTCCATTACAACTTTCATCTTCATATATAGGTAAAGATAAATCCTAAACCTAACAGTAATTAAAACACAAACTTCATATGATTAGGATATCTTGCGTATTAAGTTAACTCCAAGCTTATCCAACAACAACAGTGAATATGCCTCCATGCCTTATAAACCAAGTTATTAAAACGGTGCCTGCCAGTTTATATAAAAAATGTCATATGTCAGCTTTTATGTTCAACATCTACACTTCAATCATCCAATGTTTAGTACATCAAGTGTTTATTAACCTCTACAAATTAGATACTCACCTAGGCACAATATATAGAGTACAATCTAGGAACATAACTGGTTAAGAAAGAGACTCATTCGGTCCACTCCATTTTCTTGTCTCGAGTGATACAGCACAGACAACTTATAATTCCCCCATATAAGAGATGAGAGAGCTTTAATTAATATCTTCGTAGAATGGTCTAAGTAACTAAGTAATATTTTGCTGTAAAATATTTGAAAGGGATAACGTGTACATGAGAGAATGTTTACCACACAAAAAAAAAAAACTCTTGGAGAGAATAATGAACTAGCAGTCAAGCCTGGCAACGGGGACATTTTTATATATACCCACCCACACAAATAAGAGAAACAATAAAGAGAGAGAAGAAACTGAGAGAGAATGATGAAGACGCAAGTGACTATAGTGGCTGCTCTTATGATTCTGATCGCTTTGTCTTCCACTTTGGATATGATCGTCCATGGACGACTAGACAGTGTTGCTTGTCTAAACGCTGATGGACGACTAGACAATGCATACGGTTCTTCGTCATCCCGATATTTATTCTCTACGATTGTTTGGAATGAGTTTCTTTTGAAGAATAGTCTTAGCAATCCTAAATGTTGATTTCAAGATTACCATTTTTGACCCTAAAAATCCTCATGTGAATAGTCTCTTTATTAGTGAACTTTATTATATTCTTCATTGTATGGGTGTATCTATTGTTCGTAGGTTGATCGATGCGTGTAACTAGAAGTCCAACTCAAAAGAGCAGTAGATAATTTTGCTGTAAAATATTTCAAAGGGATAACGTGAACATGAGAGAATGTTTACCAAAAACAAAACTCTAGGAGAGAATCATGACACGTGTACATGAACTAAAGGTCAAGCCTGGCAACGCGGACAGTTCTATTTATACCCATTACCCACACAAATAAGAGAAACAGAAAAAGAAAAAAAAAAAGAGAGAGAGAGAGAACGATGAAGACGCAAGTGACTATAGTAGCTGCTCTTATGATCCTGGTGGCCTTGTCTTCCACCTTGGATATGGTGACGGTAACGGAGGCTCAAGTAAACTGCATCGACAGTTGCACCACCGGCTGCGTTAAACCCACCAGTGAGTACTCTCTTATTTTTTTTGTCTCTTCATACCATCCATTTCAAGGGCGGATCCAGAAATATTTTTAATCGGGGCACAATATATTTATAAATAAATTAATTTTAATCAAAATTATATATAAAATACAATAAAAATAACTAACAAAATTAAGTTTAAAGTATTATACTACATTTAAATTTGATACAGTGACTTTATAAACAAAACTAATGTTACACTATTTTGGATTTGAAAACTTTAATTTTAATATTTCTTTTTCAAAAATTAATTTAGGTGTCATACTGTCTAAATAATTTATCAGAAAATATAAAGTATTTTTCAACTAATAATGTAAAATAAGTGTTATATATATGTGAGTTAAGTAAATTGCTTAAATAAAATGGAAAAGAAGATAACTAGTTAAAAAGACAAATAAATGATATAAGGAAAAATAATACGGACATGTGATATAAATGAAACTAATAATAAATTAAAAATAGGAAAGAAACTGTCTTAATTTTTTATAATAGTAAATGGGACTCACACAAGAATATAAAGTAAAAAGAAGAAAATAAAATAAAAGAAAAAGGATAAAATAGAAGATTATAATAGGGGATATCGAACCTTAATATTTAACGGGAGCTCTATAGACAACTGATCTACTTAGCTCATATTATCAAGACATGATACAAAATATTTATAAAAATAGTCGGGGCACGTGACCCTGTACCTATAAACGTGCATCCGCCCCTCCATTTACATAAACCCCTTTTAATATTTTCTACTTCCAGCGAAAGAGACTATCCGATGCCACCACGAATGCGACAAAAAGTGCAGCCGAGGTAACATATACTGTTTAACTCTCTAGAAGAATAATTAAACCAGATCCCTGACCGTTTTGTGATCTATACCTCTTTCATCCATAACTGGTTGGTTAAGGTTGTAGGATTCGAGCTAATCTACCATGTAACGAATCAGTATTGTCTATTCATGAAGCTAATTAATACCATGTTTGTCTACTATAAGCCTATCATAAGTTAATGTTTTTGTTTTGCACCTGAATGAGCCAAAGGGGGACTCGGAACTGATATTGATGTACTTTTGTAATTGCAGGTGGTAAAGGGGGAAGTGAGAATGGTGCTTAAACATTATATTCACTAAGATCCATAAAGATACCATTATGTTGTAATTGACGTACGTATGCATATTGTAACCAATAAATCAAGTGGTTGTAGTTCATTGTTGAGTTAAAATGGTAAAGGATTTTTCCTATGGGTCAAATCCTTCCACCAACTGTGGACCTCCTTGTTGGCTTTCTATATAGTCTATGTAAACGCTTTTAAAAAGGAAGATTATTCGGTTTTCTACTTGCTTCTGGGATTAATCTGAATTTCAACTTCTAATCTAGCTCGGTTACTAAAACATACAAAATAACAGCTACAATGTTTGACTGAAAGCTAGTTCCTAGTTGTATTAACTTAATTGTACGTAGCAAGCAATATAATTTAGAGTGTGTGCAATGGAGAACTTCAATGAGTATTTCATCAAAAAGTAATGTATTAAATAGAAAAAAAAGAGAAAGGGAAAAAAGGAGAAAATGGTGGGAGACGAGAAACTCTTCACTTGGTTTGGTTTGAGAGACTCTTACTCAAAATTTCTTTATATCATTAGCTTAATTTACTGTTTACATAAAGTTAAATTACAATGTTAAATTATATTAATATTATATATTCAAGACTTTGGTAAGAAAGTATGCATTGCTGGTGCTCAACATCCATGTTAGAATTACGTCTAACTCATGTCTTGTCTTCTGCTCTCCGCAAGAAACAATCATACAACTCTAGGGTACGCCAAGCCGAAAGGCTCATTGCCCATTTCCAAATTTACAATAGTAACAGCTCAGGGTCCATTTTCAAATTTACATATTATATACTCCAACAAATAGACCTAAAATGTTTACATGTAGTATCAAGACTTTAGTTTTTGTAACTAGAATTTGAGATCAAATTAAGCAACAATGTGTGACCTAGTAGTATATGCGGATGGGTAGATGGCTAGCTCCGATGGTCAAGGCGAGAGAATAAATTCCACAACTGCACTAAAATTAAACTTATGCTCTTAAACAAACCTAGGTTTTTGAAATCTAACACAATGGTTTTAAATATTAGAGATATATTCTAATATATTTTTTTAAGTTTTTGTCACAAAATTAGTTTTAAAGAAAAAATAATCAAAATAGATTTTATTAAATGGTGTAAATATTCATTTATAACTTTTGGATTAACCAATCTAGACTTAAGGTTTAGAGTTATAGGGTTGGGTTTTCGAGGTGAAGTTTTAAAAATAAATAAAGAAAATGTTTATTTTGATCATTTTTTTTCTTAAAAACTATTTTTGTAACAATTTTTTTAAAAAATATTTAAGAGATTTGTCCGAATTATTAATCAAAATCGAATAAATTTAGCCCATGAAATACTAAAGTGATCCAACGAAAAAAAGATTAGATACGTGATTTTTAGCTATGCAGAAGGAATTTTCAGAATGATTCTAAAGCTTCAAATTGCTCCTTGGATGCTGGTTTGGTTTATGTAAACTGTTACTTGGAAAATGATCCAATATCGGTAAACGCGACTTAAACCAGTTTATATGATTCAAATTTGTGAAAACTCTAGAGGAGAGTGAATGCTGCCAAAACATCATCTTAATATATAGTTTTAGATAGACAAAACAATTCCAACTCTAACAAATACTGATTTATATATCCTTTTATTTGAAGACTAAGATACTTATATTTAATTTATAGACTAAGATATTATTATGTGGAGAACTATTTAAAATCAACAATGATTTGTTTTGAGTGATAAGACTCCAAGTTCAACGGTGTTTAAATCTCTTTTTATTAACAATTTGATCAAAAAGCTTATAACAAAAACAAAAATAAAAGATGTAAAAAGTCAACATTATCGTTGGGTCTTTGCTTGATGCAAGGCGTAGGTCATGCGGCCTTGTGGACAATAATGCTTCAAAATGTCCACTTATTACAATTTCATTCTCTTTCTCTCTCTCTCTTAAAGAAATACAAATATATTTTTTTAAAAAATCATATAAATTCGACAAATAAAATCCAGAGAAGAAGCATTTGAGAGTATAATCCAATTAAAAGTTAAAAACTTTTTAGTTATTTAATTATTTTCTTGCTGTCTCGTGAACTATTAAAGAAAAATCAAGAAAAGCTCCTGAGTACTGGAAAATAAAAAGAAGACTTTATCTTTTTGTGGTGTTATTGTTGTTTCATTGACTTTTTGGGTTCTTTTGTTATAGATTTAAGCTCCCACGGATCTGCTTAAATCCTTGTGATCTTGTTTTCTTGTTCCTCTCTGGAACCAAACCTAGTTTCTGTTCTACTTTTGCTGAGCTTCTTGATTTGGTCGGAGAAGCTTTAACAAGGTTTTGGTTGATTTGTCTTTCTGGGTTATCACCTTCTTGTCTGAAAGGTTCATACTTTACCCTTCTCCTTCTGTTTTATTATATATGTTCTAATCTGAAAGCATAGGTTCTTGGTATTGAGTTTCTTGTAACATCTTAAAAATTAGCTAAATCTTGACTTTATAGGAAGTAAATCAGATTAGTGTTTGTATAGTTTCCAGATTCAGTTTTGATGACTAACCGTTTCATATCCTTGGTTTTATGTGTTTATGTGATCTGGATTTAGCATTTGGTGAATTGATGTCAGATTCTATTTGATTAACAATTATTTGTCATAAAGAAAAAGGTTCATGTTTGATTAAAAAGCTGGCTATGTTGGGGACATGGCCTAGTTTCTTTATTGGGCATGCGATGTTTATCTTTTCTTTCCCAAAGCTGTAGCCAGTCTTCTTTCTCTTTTGGCTCTTTTACTTTTTTTATTTATTATTTCTTACTTATTAAGGAGGTGACTCAGATTTGCTAGGCTTTATTTCCTTATGTACAGCCAGTGGAATCTCTCATCTCAATCTGAAGCTCTCTTTGTTGGATTTGAGCATTTCTGGTTGCAAAGAAAGAGTTGATAAGGGAGACATGTCGTTTAGGAGCATTGTTCAAGATTTGAGAGATGGGCTTGGGAGCTTGTCCAGGAGGAGTTTCGATTTCAGGCTTCATCACAAAGGGAAGTCTCAAGGTTCTTCCTTCCGTGAGTACTCGTCTTCCCTTGACCTCTCACCTTTGATAGTTCAGACAAGCAGATGGGCTAATCTTCCTCCCGAGCTACTCTTGGATGTGATCAAAAGACTAGAGGAGAGTGAGAGTAACTGGCCTGCAAGAAAACATGTTGTGGCTTGTGCTTCTGTGTGTCGGTCTTGGAGAGCTATGTGCCAAGAGATTGTCCTATGTCCTGAAATCTGTGGGAAGCTCACTTTTCCTGTTTCCCTCAAACAGGTTTGCTTCAGTTTTGTGTCATGTAAACATGATCTTGTTAAGTTCAAACAACTAAATGAAAGAAGTTTTATGTCTACTCTTGTTAATTGTTTTGCAGCCAGGGCCTCGTGATGCGATGATTCAGTGTTTCATCAAACGAGATAAATCAAAGCTAACCTTTCATCTTTTTCTTTGTTTAAGTCCTGGTAAGCTTTGTTGTTAGGACATAGCTCTCTGCTTGTGTTTGGGATTCACTTAGTTTATAGCTTAATACACAAGTTTAAACTATGTTTCTTGTTTCAGCTCTAATTGTGGAGAATGGGAAGTTTCTTCTTTCAGCTAAACGAACTCGTAGAACTACTCGTACCGAGTACATTATTTCCATGGATGCTGATAACATCTCAAGATCTAGTAACTCTTACCTCGGAAAGCTCAGGTTCTGTCTTAATCCTTGTGCTCTTAGTGTATGTGCTCATTCATATGTCTGCTCATTGAGGTTTCTTTCTTTCTTTCAGATCAAACTTTCTTGGGACGAAGTTCTTGGTGTACGATACACAACCACCACCAAACACATCTTCCTCTTCTTCTTCTAGTGCACTTATCACTGACCGAACAAGCAGAAGCAGGTTTCACTCAAAGAGAGTTTCTCCTAAAGTCCCATCTGGAAGCTACAACATTGCTCAAATCACATACGAGCTCAACGTGTTGGGCACACGCGGGCCAAGGAGAATGCATTGCATCATGAACTCCATCCCAACTTCATCTCTTGAACCGGGAGGCTCGGTTCCTAACCAACCGGAGAAGCTCCTCCCGCCTCCACCACGCTCTTTTGACGACTCATTCCGCAGCAACATCTCATTCTCCAAGTCATCATTCGACCACCGCTCCGTAGACTTCAGCAGCTCTAGGTTCTCGGAGATGGGAGTATCCTGCGAGGAAGACCAAGCAGAGACAAGTTTCAAACCGTTGGTTCTAAAGAACAAGCAGCCAAGGTGGCACGAGCAGTTGCAATGCTGGTGTTTGAATTTCCGTGGACGTGTGACGGTTGCGTCCGTTAAGAACTTCCAGCTTGTGGCCGTGAGACAGCCGCCACCAACGCAAGTGACAGGCGGCTCTGCACCGGCTCCTCCAGAGCAAGACAAAGTGATTCTCCAGTTTGGTAAAGTGGGGAAAGATATGTTCACAATGGATTATAGGTATCCATTGTCAGCGTTTCAAGCGTTTGCTATTTGCTTAAGCAGCTTTGACACCAAGCTCGCTTGTGAATAAAGAAGACACTCCTTATCATCTCCTTCTACTTCAACATTCATGCTAATCCTTATATCTCTCTTTATCTATCCTTTTGGTTTCTTTTGGCAAACTCATTTTGTCTTAATACTCAGTTGTTAGTGTGGTGAGAACCAGACGTCTACTGTTAACCTCTTCTATGTTCTAAATCATTTGAAAACATAATAATGCAGCCAAACCTCATAAGGAGAATCATTAGTAGAGAAGGATATGAATATAAGCTTTAGCTTTTTGAGCATAATGAGCCAAATATTTTGTACTTTGTGTTTCTTGGGACCATGTTTCTCCTTGTGTTCATCATGTTAGCGCTTCTGATAGGTGTTCATTCTTTCCAGAGTTTGTATGAGATTGTTGAAGGAACCATCCACATCTATGATTTGGTTTCTTGCCATCAAGTTCTCTGCAAGATCAGCTGGAGTAATCATTGTCCCCTCCAACATAGTCTTGATTGTTTTGAACAGAGGATGATGATCATCATAAAGATCCAGGTAGTTCTGAGCAAGAACCTTGAAGTCCTCATAAGTGCAGTTAGACAACTCACTGCGCATATCCATTCTTCCTCTCCTTATCAGAGCTGGGTCCAGGTTCTGCAAGTGGTTTGTGGTGAAAACTATAATTCTTTCTTGCCCACAAGCTGACCAATACCATGAATGAAGTTGAGAAGTCTTGAGAGTGTCACCAAGTTTACTTCTTTGCTTTGTTCTTCTTTCTCCTTCAAGTTGTTGTCTCTATGGATTCTGTTACCAGTGAGAGTCACAGAGCAATCTATGTCTCCAATCACAATAATCAACCTGCTGAATGTTGTTGCGAGCGGCTTCTTCAGACCCGAGTTGAAGCTCAAAATCATAGATACTGTAGTTTAAAAGATTAGCCATGGCTGCTATCATGGTGGGCTTACCGGTCCATGTTCCCTTGTCAACAAATCTTTCCATATCTCAGATGCATCATTAAACATGAGAATGTTTCCATAGATTTGTTTTGTAACAGAGTTCAATATCCAAGACTTAACCACACTGTTGCAACAATAACAGATTCTATAAAGTGGATTTGATTCAATAAGTCTATGAAAAAACCATTAACAAAATCAATCTTGTTCTTCACATTTAAAGCAATATTCATCGCAAAGCTTAAAGTGTTATAGTTAGATCCATCAAGTACCTCCACTTGTTAATATTAAGTGTTATAGTTAGATCCATCAAGTACCTCATCAAGATCCATCGCAATGCTTAATATTCATGTATTAACAATGTTCCTAGATTATCTCCACTTGTTAGAAAGTACAGAAAGTATTGGATTCTACCAAAATCATGAGATACATTGGGCGTGACTAAGTTTGTTGGCATCAGAAAATCTGATGAGGAAGGATTTTCCGAAATACCAATATTAGGAGAGAAACCATGAAATCTTACAAAATTTGTTACAACAGCTATTTATAGTAGCCAGTAAACCGGAAATGACTAAACCAACATTGAACCAATACTCGAGTAATCATTTTCCTTATTTGTATGTACTTATGTATTTGTTAACCTTTACATTTGTTTTTGTGGAAGCTCCCTTGATTTAGTGGATTGATAAAAAGTTCATTAATGTTTCCACCCGGAGGTAGCGTGGATTTCATAGGGTGACTTAAGATGGTGCAGTTAAACGTGAATCTTCATAGGAATTACGTTTTGTCTTAGTTGTTTTTGGGTGGGAGGCACTCAGTGCTTTTCCAACCCGTGATCGTTTATAATACTTTTCATAGTAATAACATAATTATTCACCTTTAAAAAAACTTCTATAGTTTGGTGCATGGATAGTAACTTAGTTGTTAACCGATATATTTCATTCGACAACCTTCTAATTATTTACCAATTTGCAAACATCATCACAAAAATTTGACAGTATGCATAGGCCCAACACAAATACAGTTTGCATTGCATTATATGTTTACTCTATATGTGGGCCGATTTTTTACTGTATGCGTATGCCCCAACAATAATGTATTCTTTATCATATAGTTGAGAGATATGAATGAGAATAGGTCAAAAAAACTTAACACGCAAATCTCTTTTTGAGTTTGTCTTCGTCGTTTTGTATGAGCTTCACATAGCTGGCTAAAATTGTCGCCGTTATGCCTTTCCTCCACTTTCTGGTGATGAATGGTTGGGTGTAAATGCCGGAGTTCACTCAAAGCTAATCATCACTTCAACTTTCATTATATATACGAACCAGATGTGAGGACCCTAAAGATCTGGTTGTCTCACAACCATCTTTCCTTACAAAATCTCTCTAGAAGCAGGTACTATAAGCAACAGTCATCGTGAGAAGATGCAGGTGAATGAGTACTTTTTTATATTTCACAGAAGATGTGTGTTACTACCAGCTAACGAAAGTCCAACATGTGTTCAATCCCCACAAAGTTTCCTTAATAAATCTAACATGCGTACTATCACAATGCTCTACTGCTTTAACATTAAAATCATCACGAGATATAAGGTAAAGTGGACACATATGGTGTGACTAATATTGTCTACATCGAGATATTCAACAACCTATAGCCTTGGTAGGTAAGAACCAACTCTCACACCTTCCTCTCATTTGCCAAATGCGTAAATGTACTAATGATTCAAAGTTTCTTTAAGACATGTGAGTATAGCACTATCAAAACACATTAAAATATAACATCTCATTACAACAATTCAGAATATGCGGGGCTTAGAGACCAACACTTCCTCAATTTTGATAACTAAAATACGGTGATGCGTTCATATACGTTCCATACTCTCATATACTATTCCCTTCATGCTATCTATGAATTTAAAACAAATTGTAGAGCCCAAAATGCAATAAAAGTACAACCATCTGCAACATACATGGGAAAATGGCTAATTCATACATTAACAAGGGGTCGCGGTCCCGATCAGTACATACACTCATACCATGTGCTAAAATATACATCAACTCAAATTATATTTAAATTTCATACGTCAACCAACACTTTTCGGTAAATTCATACATTGACCGTGTCTCCATTAGTCAAATATTAACGGAGTCTTACGTGGACTTAACGGATGATTACGTGGATTTTCTAAGATTAATACGTGGAAATTAAGCCCAAAACGACGTCGTTTTATTAAAAAAAAATCATTTACATTTGTTTAGCGCAGGATTCGAACCCGGGTTCCCCACAATAGCCCGTCCCCCACTCAACCACTCTGCTACATATGATTCGTTGATTTAATACATCATATATACGTATTTATGATTCATCTCTTCCGGCTTCCCAAAAAAAGTTCATTTGGTTTAGAGCGGGATTCGAACCCGGGTTCCACACAAAAACCCATATCCCGCTGGACCTCTCTGCCATGTATTATTCATCTGTTCAATACATCACATATACATATATTGCGTTTGGTAAGAATTGCTTAATTGTTTTGTAAAAAAAAGTTGCTCAAGTGTTAAATTTTAAGAAATTTTAAGTTTCAATTTGTTTGTATATTTTAATCCAAATAATTTATATTTGAATTTAGGTTTTCGCTGTTGCTCGGCTTGATTTTATCTTCACTAGACAAACCCCCATTTGATGTGAACACAACCAAAAGACATTAAAAATTTGAATTTAATTAGTTGTACAATACTTATTGATTAACTCTATGATTAATTAGGTGATAAAGTAGATTTGTATTTTGCTCACGTGGGTGTGCGTGAAATAATGCTTTTAACCGGGTTCGAATCCTTCTCTAAACCAAATGAAAACGATTTTTTTTGGGAAGCCGGAAGAGATGAATCATAAATATGTATATATGATGTATTAAACCAACGAATCATACATGGTAGAGTGGTTGAGTGGGGGATGGGTTATTGTGGGGGACCTGGGTTCGAATCCCGCGCTAAACAGATGAAAATGATTTTTTTTTAATAAAACGACGTCGTTTTGGGCTTAATTTCCACGTATTAATCTTAGAAAATCCACGTAATCATCCATTAAGTCCACGTAAGATTCCGTTAATATTTGACTAACGGAGACACAGTCAATGTATGAATTTACCGAAAAGTGTTGGTTGACGTATGAAATTTGAATATAATTTGAGTTGATGTATATTTTAGCACAGGGTGTGAATGTATGTACTGATCGGGACCGCGACCCTTTGTTGATGTATAAATTGGCCATTTTCCCGCAACATACATTATTGATATTTAGAAGTACATGAAAAACTCAGATCAAGTATAGTCAAGCTTCACTGATTATCTTACCATCAGTTTAACAACCTACCAAGACACCCCTCTTAAGGTGATGATTCACTTTTAAATAAAAGCTACTCAACAACGGCGCTCAAAATGTTAAATAAGCGGTACGAGAACATATGTGTGTGAGAAAGTGAAAATAAAAAAAGAACACAACAAACAAAATTTACACATATCACCAGACTCTCACATGCATAACCACTACATTGATGCCTCCAACATATTTACAATCGTTGCTAATAACGTTCCCGCCAAGGAATAAACATTTGTTATAACCGAGCTTTACAACAAATTTATTGGGTTACTGATATAAGTCAATTCTCAACATCCAGAAATAACACATCACACAACCTCTTCTTAAACACACCTACACAACTAAACAACGATTAACCACCTATACTCACAAGTAAGCAAAGCGATCGCTACTATATTCCTAAAAATTAATTTACAAAAGAATGTGTTAAAATATAACAAATAACAAAATTAGGAACATCTCATATTCAGCCACAAGAAACAAAGCATTCTTCATAGTATCAACATTAACACCAAAAAATACATACATGAAAGGAATTAGAAAAATTAAGATTCATGTCAATACAATTCGCAACATCCAGGATTCCAATATGTCATATGTATAGGAAAAGTGTATGATTACAATAATTCGAATTCATGAACATGTATTGTTCTTTTTCTTTAATACCACTTCATTTTGCTTAAGAATTTGACCATTTAAATAAAAAATTAAATTTAGAATTTTTTATCGAGTATACAATTACATTATTCACAGAAACGACCTCTTCTGTTCAAAGTTCAAACCCTCAAAACCCTACAAGTATAGAACTACATACAGCCCACACCTATTGACGAACAAAAAGCAATAATAGATTTCACAAATTCTATAAAAGGAAAATTTGCAGAATTAAAAACAAATAAACCATAATGAATGATTTACTTATCACTAATGCCTAAATACAGATTTTCTAAAACAATGAATTTATTTACCTTTTCGTCTAAATGCCTCACCACTGAAATATCCTACTTCACACCAAATTTCTCATCTTACAAACACACAACCAATAACTAATAAAAAATCTTCTACTATTACATAACACAAAATCACCACCTAAAACTATTACTCACAATAAAATAAAGAACAACCACTTGCATCACTTTCATATCATACAAAACAGCTATATCCCGCGTGAAACATGAACAAACCACTTGATATGCAATTAAGTAGTGTGTATTGCAAAAATCAAATAACTTTATAATTTTAGTTTCTAGAGTGCTTTATTAAAATTCACAATAAAATAATAATTTTGTTGTTGTTGATAATATGGTCTTTAACGTATTACCATTAAGTTAATCATCACTAATAGCTTTCTAAGTTTGTAAATCATATATATGTTTCTCCACCCCCTTGTTCTTCCTTTCTTCATTCCATGTGTTTCTCTATCTTTTCACTTTTGTTCTGCCCCATTAAACTTATCTTGAAAGTGACGCAGTGTTATTAAGTTATTTACATATTTTAAAAAAATGTGTTAACCGAATAATCCACAATTTTATAAGGAACAGTTCAAAATTGACACGTGTTTCTTTAGAGTATCAAAAATCCAAGATGGTGACGATGCATAGAGTTCGGGTTCCACGATTTGATTGATTTTACATACGTCGAAACCCTTGTCAAGTTGCAAAGCATGTCCCTTTTCTTTTTGCCGCCAACCTTGTTCTTTAGTTCGTTACTGCTTTAATAATTGCTAAAGTCTTATCTAACTTTTTATTTCATATAACCATTAAGTTCCGTGTGTTTGTTCTATAGTTCTCTACGATCCGGACTCACCTGGGCCAGTTTTTTTAATAATATTTGTGGCTGATCCAGAAGTCTAAACCATCAATTATTAAATCTAGCATACACTCGATTTGGACCTAGTAGCAGTATAACAATACCCTTTTCAAATAAATTGTGGTTGTTTTTCCTAAATATTTTCATTGGAACACCACCGTAGTGGAAAGTTTTTATTTTGAACAAAATTTGGTTTCTTAAAAACTTGGAATTTACCTTTTTTTTTTAATATTCAACAATTTTTTTTTACCGATGTAGTAATCAAGTTGGTTTAAACGCATGCGTTTGTGTTATTGTACTCATAGGTCTAACCACCTAAGAGAAGTACTTTATGTCATGAATAGTATTAGCAAATGATAGT
Organism: Moricandia moricandioides; assembly: GCA_905132885.1. Lineage (NCBI taxonomy): Eukaryota > Viridiplantae > Streptophyta > Magnoliopsida > Brassicales > Brassicaceae > Moricandia > Moricandia moricandioides. Next base: position 65,729 of record CAJHQQ010000566.1, read on the forward strand.
TCCGGGTTTAGGGGAAATTAACTCCCATGAAAATACCAAAAAAAAAAATTCTACAATTTCTATATTCCCACTCATTAATTGAATTTATTAACCAAAATTAAATTAATAAGCAAAAAAACATCAAAAACTTATTTAAAACTATTTTAAGGTTTAGTATCAGTATTAAAATGTATAATGTTTTCTTACTCTTAATATTCCTATAGCAAAAGTAGATGAGTATATATGCTATCTTACCATCTAATGATATAACATAAACCCAGAAAAGGGGAAAAGAACAAAATTCAAGGCTAAATTTGCAGACTGCTTACATGTTGGCTCTGCCTTTGAGTCTTGACAATTAAGAATTCTGAAAAATGTATAGAAAAATATGTGAAATTAAATTTCAAATTGGAAAGACATTTTTTTCCAAATGCGCCAACACTTCAGTCATCTAATGGTTGAATAATCAATGATTTTAATAATCAAAATGGTTTAACTTAGGTGTATAAAAGAAGGGAACAAATAATGTATAAACGAAAAGTACGAACATTATCCAATAAAACGAGTCTATAAATTCTCCCACAACCACTAAGTTCACTCTCATTTCTATCAAAAGCCTCTTCTTGGTCCTTTGGTCTCTTTATCTCATTTCTCTCGCTCTCTCTAATAAACAAAGCTTATGGAACAAATAATGTCAAATATTATGAAGAAGAAGAAGTGTAATGAAAATGAAGAGGGCGCAGAGCAGAGAAAAGGGCCTTGGACGCTTGAGGAAGACACTCTTCTTACCAATTACATTGCTCATAACGGTGAAGGCCGATGGAATTTGCTCGCTAAAGCTTCTGGTAATATTCCTTATTCTTTTATTTTTCTTGTTTCTTTCCCAACAAAATACAATACGTACACTTGATGTGTTCATGCCACTTTAAGAACACTTTTAATTAGAGGTTCTAGTTCTCGGATTTTCAAAATATATATATATATATATATATATATATATATACATTTATATTAATATTTAACTGTGAAGTTCTTAACTTTACGAAAAACTCAATCCAAAGTATCTATACAGATAATAATTATTATAATCAATAAGGTTATAACACATGAGATTAATTGGTTTAAAATTAATAATTAAATACTACCACTTCATATTATAATCAGTTTGCATTAAAGATTGATCTCTGTCTTATACATTAATCAATAAAAATAACAGGGCTAAAGAGAAAAGGAAAAAGTTGCAGATTACGATGGTTGAATTACCTTAAACCCGACATAAAGCGGGGGAATCTCACTCCTCATGAACAACTCTTAATCCTCGAACTTCATTGTAAATGGGGTAATAGGTATGTTACTCTATTGTTCATTTTCTTTCTTTAGCTTCTCAAATTAACTTGTATGCTCTCTTTTTATTTTTATATATGATGATTTGGTTAAAAATCATGAAGATTAGAAAATTACACAATGTCTTTTACTTTTTCGCCTCTAAAACATAATTTACTGATTTATTTTCTGAGAGTGATCATGATAATTTACTAATTTACTCTTATACTAAAAAAAAATAACCAGTAATAAAAGACAGTTTATAATACATATGGTCATCAAAGGTAAGTAAACTTAATCTTGGAGTAAATTTTTCTATTAAATAAAAAACGTAGAACTATAATGTAACATGTTGTTTGCAGGTGGTCCAAAATTGCTCAATACTTACCCGGAAGAACGGACAATGATATCAAAAACTATTGGAGAACTAGAGTGCAGAAACAAGCACGCCAGCTCAATATCGATTCTAGCAGCCACCAGTTCTTAGAAGTTGTACGTAGCTTCTGGGTTCCAAGATTGATCCACAAGATCAAAGATAACTCAAACACCAACACTAAAGCTCCTCCTCCTGATTCACTTGGACCCATCTTACAAAACAACGGTTTCTCACACAATTCTAGTTTCAAGAACATAGGTTGTTCCACTTCAACGTCTCATGATCTGACAAAAATTTCACAATTCATGGATTTGCCTTATCCTGGAACCACCAGTTCAATGCACTTAGAGGGATCAAGAGGGAGTAGCAATCAATATGTTAATGAAAATCATAGGTCTTTCCCTTTCCTAGAGGAGGAGTACATAGTGACCACTATGGGCAATTCAGACATTCTATCATTCCAGGATTGTCACGTAGCAGATTCGAGTTACGAGGAGGATGTGACACAAGATCCAATGTGGAACATGGATGATATTTGGCAGTTTGAGGAGTACGCATCTTTTAATTAGGTTGTGGAACCCATTGAAATGGATGTTCTTAAAACCTCAAAGGAGTTTATATTCTATCATCTTTTTGTGTGCTTGTTATAGCTTATAGTTAAATCTTGATTAACTTATATAAAGTTCAAAGAGAGCTAATGAAAAATTGTTACGTAACATTAATTTTCTATAGTGTTTTACGTACGTAGAAGAATTAGTTCGAGTAATCTAAATCTTGACTAATGATGAGGAGGTGACAACTGATAGAATAGACTAGTGCTCGTCTTTGAATATCAAACCGTTGTCATTTTCGTTGGTTTAGATCTTTTGAAAGAGAACAAATCTAATATCACCTCTACATGTGAAATAATCTCAAATCTACGATTTATATACACACAATGTTAAATCAAAGACAATGACGCTGATATAGTGAAAGTTCCAGAAAATAATTGATGAATTGTTTCTTCGAAATTAGACGTGTCACTACAAGAAACAAAAACACATGTTTCATGCACAAATTTGTTTAAATTTTAAAGTATTACAATTATCTGCTACAATGAATATTATCTTTCAAATTTTTGGAATGAGTTGAAACCATCAGTACATAGTTCAAGGTACACATTTTTTTCATACACAAATTCTGGATATTTTATTTAAAAATTAGATTTTAACCCGCACGTCCGTGCGGATATTTTTCTATTTTATAAATGTGTTAGATATTATTACAAATGTTATAAATATATAATTTTTATTTTAGTGTTATATATTATGTAAATGTATAATATTATTGTTTATATTTCTTATCCAATATTATTAATATATAGTGATTTGTTTAAAACATTTTACTTTGCTATTAATTATTATTACTTACTAATATATTTTCGAGTTAGGTACAATAAAATAACCATATGAAATACTCAAATAGAGAACCTTCTTCATAATATATTTTTTCTTTAATTTATACATTTTGCATATAATATTAAATTTTATTTATTTATATTATATAAAATAAATAAATTTACGATCATTCAATTTACATGTTGTGTATAAGAAAATATATTTTAACATATATCATTTTAGTATTTTACGGGATTTATTAGTAAAAACTATTTTTTTTAAATAATATAGCCCTATTTTTAGTAAATTTTATACATAGTAGTATCTATCATATTATTTTAGTAAATTTTATTGATATATGATATTTTTTGTATGTGATGATATTTAGATTTATTTTAAAAAATTAAGACTTCAAAATATTAGATTGCTTTAATTTTTACAACATATATAAATAGTTTTTTCGTGGTGCATTTCAAAAAGTTATTTTTTATTATCTATGATTTTATCTTTTGTAAAATTTTCAATATTATGATTTTGAGTTTAAATATTTATTTTCAAAATTTTATATTTTGTCAAGAAAACTTTGGAAAATTACACAACTATTTTTGAGTTTGGAACATTAAATGAATTTTGAATTTTTTGTGACTATATCTATTCTATTATTTTATAAATAAAATATTTAAATTTTTGGTACTATTTCAAAAAACTTTCTCAAAAGATTTTGATATAATTAAAATAAAAATAAATTTAAAATTAAAATTGTATTTTTCATTAATATTTTAAATGAATTACTAAAATTTCATAGTTTTCTAATAATAGTATATGAAATAAAGTTTAACCTATGTTAATACATTTATTTTGTATAAAAATATTATATAGTTTACGAATTTAAACCTATTTTAATGATGAGTTATAGTTTATTTAAATGAAAAAATTATAAATTTAAAATTGTTAATTTACATATTTAATATAATTTTATCATATTTAATTCATGTAGCATTGCTATTTTATATAATGTAGAATATATTTATAGAATTTATAATAATAGTATATAAATTTTATTTTCTTGTTTTATAATAAAATATTAGTTAACATTGATTTATAATAATATTATACTAGATTTTGACCCGCGCTTTCAAAGCGCGGGATATTTTACTATTTAAAATTCCATTAACGACGTTACAAATGTTATGTTAATTTCTAAGAATTTTTTTTGTTTAAAATATTTTCATTTAAATCAGTATTTTTAAACCCGACTTGGACTTGCGGACGAACCATTAAACTCAGTGAGTCGATACGTAATCCAGTTTGGATTTAAAGAAATATTTATTATTTAAAAACCCGATAAAAGTCACAAAATCCGTTAAAACCTAAGGCTACGGATGACAAAAAAAATTAAGGCTATCGGTTGAACTGATGGGTGACCAAATTTTAAATTAATTTTAGTTTTCTAAATTTTTTTTTTTTAAAAAAGAAGTTTAATATAGATAATATATAATTTAAATAATAGGTTATTGATAAGACTAAATACATAGGTTAAAAGGATTAGTTTGATGTGAAAAAGAAAAGTAATTATAAAAAGAATATTTTAAGGCATATTAAATAAGTAGATCGGATTGTTTGTTGCCAAAGTATCATTTTTAAAACAAATATTGATATGAATATATTATTTTAATCTGCAACTTTTTAAGATTTAGTTTTCTATACAATAATAATGTTTTGAATTATAATATATATTGAATATACTTCCAATTCAAAAATCATTTGAATTGAAAACTAACAAAAAAAAATTTCTTGGTTGTGTATATCTTCCATTCTAAGAATTATTTCTTTGATGAATATATATATATATATATATCAAAAACAATATAGAAATATCTAAATACATTTATTCTTTTATCAATAAAAGTCGGTTAATAAACCAAATTAATTTTTTTAACTAAGAACCTAAGCCTAGAGTTTTAGTTTTTTTTCTCCGCCGTCAAGCTTCCATCGCCATCATAAATATTAACTGCTTCCACTACCGCTACTCTTCGGCGCACCAACTGTTTCTTGCACCTCTTTTTCCGTAATTTCTCCCTTTCCAACTCTTTTTCTTCTTCTTTTTCTTCCTCTCTTGATGTTTATGCGTTTAAGATCCAACATTCATCCTCCGGCAACCGAATTTCATCATCGTGCTTCACACATCCACCACCTTCACAACCGAAATGGAATCATAACTGAAAATACTAACATTGTTGTAAAAAACATGATTTCATAGAAACATTATACTTATTTTTCACATTTAAAATATAAGAACAGATGAAAATCAATAAAGAAGAAGAACATGATTTTTAATAAGTTTTTTCAAAAAAAAAAATCAATAAAGAAGAAGAATATGATAAAACATAGCAAAGATGTGAAGAAGTATAATTATTTATCATGAAATTTGTAACTTCTTATGATTTACGTGTATATACAATAGGTCAAAATTCAGAATATATAACTTTAATGTTGGTTTGGTAGACATATATATATATATATATATATATATATATATATATATATCAGATTTAATTCTTACCATATCTAGGCTAGATTTTAGGGATTGTTATTAATATTAAAATTGTAGTCAAATTTTGTATATTTTATAGTTTTTTTAAAAATATTTTACCTAGAATCAAGTTAGGTCCAATTTTGTGTTTCTATTTTAATAGTATTGATTACTAATTATGAAATTTATTAATGTACTATTTTCTAAAAAATATTTAAATTTTTTTAAGTAAGATTTTGTTAGATTCTTTCTCAACAGATTTTGTTATAATTAAAAAATAAAATTTAAATTTAGAGTTGGTTTATTATTAATGTAAATAATCAAATATGTTATATTAACTAATTTTTTAAGTGGTCCTACTATGACTTATTAGTGGTAGATAAAAATAGGATCCTAAATTAGTAGATTATATGCTTCCACACTTATGCATCTGAAGGATGTGTTATTTTACCATATGTTGAGTGCTATACATGTCATCTCATTGGTCCTACTTTGCATCATGATTGATATAGCCTTTTCAATTTTTCTTTCAACGAGAAATACCATATTCATTTGTATGGCACCAGAACTTCCGCTCTTATCCGCATAACGAAGTTTTCTACAAAATTTATATTTCTTCCAGTTTTCATCTTCTCTCCAGTAAATCATGCAGTTATCGATGCATACATCTATCACCTGAGATGGTAAACCAAGACTAGCAACCAATTTATGAACATCATCGTATGAACCAAATGTAAGATTATCCTTAGGTAGAATATCTCTCACAAAATCGGCAATCGCATCCGCACATTCGTTAGCCAAATTATTGTCCGTCTTTATCGACGTCAATCTACTTGCAGATGATAATGGTGAATGACCATCTCTACATCCTTGTACAATATCTGCTTAGTTGCATCTAACATATCAAAAAAAAAATCCTAGCTTCTAAATTGGATTCTTCTCGTTTATCTCCATCCTTTACAACTAAAGGTTAATTTTCTTTTTATGCATTATTTACCATTTGTACAATACCTACTCAAATATCTACATCCATGCAGGTTCATCTACCCAATCAACAGTATGAAGTTCGCTAGTACTACCATAATTTGATTGTTTTCCATGGAGATACCAAATCTTGTAACCAGACATAAATTCTTTCAAATATAAATGGTTCCAAACTTCCATATAGCAGTCATATTATTTCTTTCAGTTTAACCTACCTTTTGTTGCTTTCAATTGTCATTGAGCTAACGCCATGAATTTTTAAATTTCATGTAGGTATTGATCTGTAAGTAAACTTGTTTTTGGATCCATATGCAGTTAATCCATCCAAGAACGAGAATAATTAGGAGCAGACATGTTTCTTTTGCTTTAATGTGACTTTGTGAATGAATGAGGGGAAGATAATATTTATAGAGAAAAGAGCATATTCCATTGGGAATATGTCGATAATATTCAGTTTTATACAACTACATAATTCCTCAAGAACCCGTCAACGGTTTTATTTTCCCGTCGGTAATCCGTCAAAAATGCAACGGTTCGATAACGAATACATTTTTGTCGGTAATCCGTCAGAAATCCGACATAAAATTTTGACGGATTACCAATAGAACTAGATCCGTCAAAAATTTCTGACGAGTGCCCGATGATTGGTTGGATACCCATTACCGTATTTCCTTGAGATTTCCCGATGGATTTTGCCGATTGGTATTTCTGTAGAGAATCACTTTGTTTTCTTGTAGTGTGTGCATGATAGATAAGATGGTAAGTCTTTACATTTTGTTTTTGATGAATCACATAATATAATCATTTTCTGCTATGATAGTTTCTAACTCAACATCTTCTTCAAGAAAACATAGGAACCATATAGTTGTTATATTATAGATGTTGGAGAGAAAATCCCAATTTGGAGACGTGGAGCAATCTACTTATCACTAATTGGTTTTAAGTTGAAAGTCTATGAAACTTAACACAATAGATTCTCCGACCAGAAACTATGGACCTTCTGTAATACATACAGGTTGGTTAGTTTTCATGTACAAAAAATATGGGAATATTATTTAGATTAAATCTCTTTAGATTTGATATGATACATGTTAGTCCATTGCATTTATCATTTGCATAATTACATTTAGGAGGGACTTGTTCCGTCTCCACTTGAGATACAAATATAGTCCCTCAAGAGCTTCAACTTAGTGGAGAAAGGTAGTTTAATTTTCATTGATGAAGTGTAAACTCTTGGATTACTTGCAGGTAATTAGTTCCTCTTCATTTCTTCCAAATAAAAGCTTTAAAAGACTTTATATCTTTGGAGGTCAGTTCATGGAAACTTTAGAATGATTTGGACTCGAAAGGCATTATAAAGTTGCAATAAACTTTTAAATCGTTTTTTCGAGGTCAGGAAGGCAAGAGTACATACATTTATTTCATTACTTTTTAGTCTTTGACAGAGATGAAAGTTTGTGCATGCTTTGTCTCCTTCTCACCTCCAATAATTCAAGTTTTGTATGGATCACATTTTTATGAGATAAATACAAAATAAAAGTTTACATATATATATACATGTGTGTGTCTTGCAACATTACGCAAACTTTCTTAACCAGTACGAATGGACTTATCGGCGCCGCTCCAAGCCATATTTTATAGGTCACGTCTTCACTTATCAATTTTTTTGGATATATTGCTATAAAACAAATTTGAATCATTCATATACATGAGGCAGTGGAGCAGTATTACCAATATATTTCTTCTTCTTTTATTCGTTAAAAAGGTTAATCTATATGTAATAGCAAGATCGAACCAGATCTCATATTCGCATGGTATGAAACAGCTACAAAACTAAAACTAGTTATATTTCTGTCTTGGACTAACTTCGCAAAACGACTTGACTATAAACACTTCTACACAAGCTTCTTTTTCTTTATGACTTGTCTTCTATAGCAGTACTAGTATTAAAGGAAAATAAAAAAAACGTGTTATAAAAACCTGTCTAGATACTTAGATAGCCATCGTTAAATAATATCACCATCTTCACCCATTTTAGTCTACTACAAAAATCATGAACGTGTATTCCGGGGAATCCAACAAAAATGGAAATTGGAGAAACAATGGCCATATAAACTGTTAGATGGTCAAAGTTGTTCAAGGATGATGTTGTTATAGAGTCGTGTGTTTTTGTTGGAATAGTAATCAGTCAAACTTAGTGACCAACGAAAAATGTTGTGACTTGTCATTATCAACATAATAATCACCTTAATTAGTAAATTCTAAGTTGTACGTTGTTCATGCAACAGTGATTTTCTGGCATCGGTTCATTCAATGAAACCTCGAGTAAAAACCCATTACCATGGAACCTCAGACTTTCATATCGTCTAGCAATAATTTTGAAATATTCGGACGAACACATGCTAGTTAATATATATACTAGATTTTGATCCGCGTTTCAAGATCGCATATTTTTTATAGATAAAATTTAATATTTTAAGATTATTTTACATTATTATGGTACATAGCTATATTATATTGAAATGGGAATTTTTTTTAAATTATATAATTTATGAATTAGTATATTAGAGATTTTGTATGTACATTCTTATTCACCTTTCTTAGGTTTGAACATTTTATCTGGATCCAAAAAAACCGAACCGACACTAACCTAAGAATATAGGTTCAATTCGGATCCGGATCTAGAACAAAGTACCTATTGGATGTTTTTTTAGACATCCGTGTCTGGATTTGGGTCAAGATCCTACTCAAAAGTATAATCAGGTAGCCAAAGTACCTAAAATGTTTTGTGTATATTAGGTATATTTGGACATTTTGGATATGTTTTCAGTGTTATGGATATTTTTTTAAGTTTCAGGTTTGAGTTTTTGGTTATAGTTTCAGGTTTGGGTAAAATTTTAAATTTAAAAATATATTTGGGTATTCGTATAAAATTTTGGGTACTTTTGGATTTCTCATTTCACATTTCAGAAAAGCATTGGTTGTTTTTGAGTATTTAAATATTTTGGGTATTTGTTTGGAGTTTCAGGTATTTTTTTAGGTTTACGGATACTTCGAGTCTTTTTTGTTTCTTTGAACCAACACGGGTCCGATACCTGCTCAAAAATTACAAGTATTTTAAAGGTATTTGAATTATGGATCCGAATCAATACATATACGAAAGAACTAATCTGAACCGAAACCAAAATAATAAAATTTCTAGTTGGTCCAAATGTTTAGGACTCGAAAAACTCTGACTCACCCGAAAGAAACCAACCCATACTAAAACCCAAATGCCTAGACCTATTCTCTCTTACTATATTTTGTGTGCATTTTATAAGAGTTATATTTGTTGAATTGGTAAGATTTAAGATTTACTTGGAAGAATTTTAGCTAATTTAATAGTATAAATTTATAGGATTTTTAATAGTTTTAAACTTATTTTAAATATAAATTTTATCATAAATATTTTAATTAAAAGTAACTTAATTTAATATATATATATATATATATATATATATATATATATATATATATATTTGTTTTAACAAAAGATTTGTTAAAGTGTTTATATCAAATTTGATTTTTTAAATATTTGGAACTATATAAAATATAAGATGATATGGTATAATATGTTGTAAAATATATGGTAACTGATTTTAATTATTGATCTCTAAATATTGTAGATCTACTATTGAGCTAGCATAAGATTTGATATATAAGGTTATAACAACCAAAATGTTGGGTAATAAAATTTCTTAGAAAAATCACATGAAATGTGGAGTAGTGATATGATTCATCATAATATTAAAATTATTTATGGTTAAAGTAATTAGTGATAGGATAAGAAGTTATACATAGGTCCAACAAATTTTTAAGATAATGCTCTTTTAATAGTATAGATTATTTTCATATAACTTAATTTTACCATATTGACATATAAAAGTCATATATTTTCCATAAATGAATGTATTATTAGGTAGGACTTTTATATATGTCGGTCCCATTGAAATATTTCGCGACCATATGATAAAGCCGACTCTGAAAAAATTCGTTGCTGTAGTTAGATTTTTTCCCAGATTAACTAATTTAATAAAATTAATTTACTAAACCAAGTAAATAAACACGTTTATGCGATTTTATATAGTTTATGTTAATGTTAGACTAGTTTATTATATACTTAGTTTAAATGCTCGAATTAGCCATTTTTCTTACTCATTTCTTGCAAAACAATTATATATCCGAAACATTGGTGATATAGCTTTTTTATCAAAAGAAAGAAAAAAAACAGTTGTGATATACCAAAAAGAAAAGATGATGGCGCATTCTAATCAACTTTACATCATATACTCTCATATCCTGAAGTTGTCCTTATCATAAAAGCACCTTATTCCTTAATCCTTAATATTCGATCTTCTTACTTTACAACTTATTGATTCCTTTTGTTAATATTCACATGCAGGTAAGATTATACTTCCTTAGGAACTCAGAACCAATAGTAAAAGCTTTTAGTGTGGTGAAGAGGATAACAAAATTGAATGATGCGCACGTTGAAACCTATCAGTGGCTGCTATCACAATCTCACTAAAGCAGTGCAATTTCGATTTTCAGTAAATCAAAACTCACATGCCAATAGATATTAAATTATCCCTCTCTTTGTTCTATCTGGCAGAAGAGCTTTCGGCAACTTTTTGCGCCAGTAATATAACAGCATGACTAAGGGGGTTCTTAGAGCACCATTAACGGAGTATACAAGTGGGGTTTTTAATCACCTTTTTGTGTGTGGATCCCCACAAAAACACAATAAACGATTTCAAAAAATACAAAATAAGAAACGATTTTGGGGTGTTACTTAAACTGTTTGCGGACCCCACCAACAGGTGGCGGCTCGTAATTGGTTCAATGTTAATTTTTTTTTTAATTAGACAAAAAGAAAAATAAAAATTTAAGAAACCGTGTAAGGGTTTTTGCTTTAATCATGCCCTTAATGGTTCCTAACGGGTGGGGTCCAACAAAACCCTTAAGAACCACTTCCTAAAACTCTTTACGGGTGCGAATGATTCGTTTTATTTTTTTAAAAAAAATAAAATAGATAAATAAGAACCCTTTAAGGTTAATTATGCTCTAAACATCTTTTATCTGAATATATATAAAAACATTTCTTGTCTTCTTGTAAAAGATGAGAACTAAACAACATTTTTACCATTCACTTAGGAACAAGCTCAAGAAACTATATTTAACTGTTGCACAACGTGCGTAACAAACAAAATGTTCATTTAAAATATGTCCATTTTTTATTGTAATTCAAACAAGATTGAAATATGAGATAAATACCGAAATAAACCAAAAAAAAATTTTGTCCCAAAAATAGTAAAAAGAAAAATGACTAAAATAGACTTTATTAAAAGATGTAAATATATATTTATACATTTGGGTTAATTAATCTAAACTTAGGGTTTAGAGTTATGGGGTGGGGGTTTGGAGTTGAGGTTTAAAAATTAAAAAAATAAAAAATATTTATTTTAGTCATTTTTTTTTTCAAGTGTTATTTTTGTGACAAAAATTTTAAAAAAGATTTGTGAGAGATTTGCCCTTAGAAATATACTCACGATTTTCTTTTTTTCTAAGTTAAAAATCTCACATAATGTTTGGGCCTTAAGCAATTGCTTACTCTAATTATGTTATGGGTCGGTCGACCTATATGGGCTCCTCTCCTGGGGAAGATTCAGCAACCTAGGACCGATAAATAAGAGAAACTGGAATTGCAGAAATTGTAGTGATGGTTGAAGAAAAGAACATTTGACTTTGTCACTAATCGTTTCATTGTCATCATCAAAGACAACGTTGGTGCACTTGTTTGGGAAACCGTATCTGCAAAGGGAAGAAAGGCACACTAAGTCACAGATTAATCACATATTTAAAACCAGTAAATAGTAGTGATGAAAAGAGTAAGTGTCCGTTTCTATACATTAGCAATACTGATTGGCCATGGGCAAGGCCATAGTAATATTTTGAATCATTCATTCAAAAAGAAGCATTGATCGAAGTAAAGATACAACAGCATATGATTCTCTGCAGAATATGTTCAAATTCGTTCACTAGAAAGTTAAATATATTACCAACCTTACGCTGGGACATTACAGTGTTTGTGATATTCAACCATGAATCATATGGAGTTCTTGATGATAGTTCTGGTCCAACTCGGTGTTGAGGGAGAGCTTCGTAGATTCATCGGAATTAGCGTCTTTGTGAGCCATGTCGCCAAAACTATCAAAAGTAACAGAAAAAAATGGGAAAGGAGACGACGACCTCTCTAGGGTTTAACGGCGTGGACGAGACGTTACTTTCTTCTCCGGTTTTATTCTAAACCGGAGTGATACACTCTTTTGGTTTGCTTTTAGCCGAAGATGGCCGACATAAAAGGAGAGAGAGAGATTGGTACAGTTTCGAAAAACAAACCGAACCACAAAAATAAAAAAAAGACTTGAATTGCCACCGAATCCATAACTTTTCCGAGCCATAGCCAATCGCGAGTCTCAGCCTCTGTTTGTCGCGCCGAAGAACGTCTCTGCAACTCGCGTGAGCTGTCCACGCCAATATTATTACTTTCGGTTTCCAGAGGCTGCCGACACGACAATTATGGGCAGGTGATAAGTAACTTCAGGCACAATCACGACGGCTACTCAGCTACAACATGTTTTGTATGATGAAGCACAAAGGATTCTTTAAAGTCATGGCCATCCACGGTTAATGAGCCTCCCACGTTCGTTCTCTTGTCAGTGGACTTCATTCCGTGCGATGAGAGCTACTTTAATTTTTTTCAAAGTTTGAAAGTTTTGTTTACTGACCCTGCAATCATCACCCGATTTTTTTCCGTGTTTTGGCCTCACTCACACGATATTGCAAATCACTTCCCGATAAGTCATCCATCCTACCACTGTTACAGCTCAAGCGCGCTTAATTCTAGAATTCTAAACGGATGTGTGCCAAAAAAGGTAAGTGCACTATGATGACATAGGTAGTCAAATCAATTCTCTTAAGTTTTTCCAAATATACCAGAAATCAGGATCTTACAATACATCTCCACTCGCAGACGTCTCCGTTGCGTACCACGACAGGTCTCAAGATGCATCTCAGGTCAAAACCAAGATGGCTAACCAGCTCTGATACCACTTGTAACTCCCCGACCGCCCACGGCTAATGGGTCACCCACGTCCGCTCTCTCGGCCGTGGGCCCCATCCCATTCCAACGGTAGGTGCGAAAATCTTTTCAAGGCGCCAAATCATTATTTACTGATCATGCAATCACCACCAAACATTTCTTCATGGTATCGCAAATCACTTCCTAATAAGACCCCTATCATTTCACTACTCCAGTGTAAGCTCGTTTAACTGTGGAGTTTTAAATAGATGTGTGACGGAAAAGGTAAACGCAATTTGATAACATATGTAACCGAATCAATTATTTAAGCACTTTTACATATACTAGAAATCGGGTTACATATTCAAACCTGAAAACTTCACTTTCGAGAGTGTTCTATCAGTATTGGCGCTTGCTGTCGAAGAGGAGAAAGAGTGCGTGCAGTTTCATGCTGGCAGCTTTGGTCTCTGTTTGTGTATTCAATATATGCTTATTTGCCTTTGTTCATTTCATATTTGCTTTTACATTCAGCAAGAAAAGTGTTTGATGAGATCCCTGAGAGGTCATGGACCGACTATGCTGACTAGTTAACGTAATGAATGGTTGTTTGCTCGAGGATATCAAGTGGCTTTTCTATATAAAACTTAAAATAGTGAAAAGAGGGTGAGCCAACCATAACCAGCCTTCGAAGAGACAAATCAACCACGGTGATTGCTTAACCAGATTTTTTATCTGGTTAAACCAAATGGGGAAGAAGTTAACCGGAAAGAACGAGTAAGAGTACTCCGGAAAGCGGGAAAAAAAGTTGGAAGTCGCCACACAAAACCATTTGGTCGCCACTTTTCCTTGGAATCAAAAATACTTGCAGCCTAACGATTGGTGTTGTGTCCGAGCATAGAAGCCAAACAAAACTCCTTGCATAGACTCAATCTTTAAGAACATGAGACCCTCTGCTTCACACATTAAGCCAAACAAGTCTCTTTTTTTTTTTTGTTATTGACCTAATCTCACAAAAGATTTTTTGGGCTTTCCTATGTCGGTGCATCAATGTTTTTTTTCACTCAGAGCATATGAGAAGATGCTCAGCAATATATGAAGCATGTGAAAAATCTGAGATCTAGCAACTGACGCTATTGGCGATTCTTGGTCTAAGATTTAAAGTTTGATTACTCGGAAAGAAAGTAGAAGCTTTGTTTTTTTTCTTTTTTGTGAAATGAAACTGTATTATATATTAATTGAGGATCTTTTAAAAAGATGTAACCTCAAGTTTGTACTAATTGAAAAATAACTCAATCCTATATGGCACTTTTGTATGTCTTCCAAATCCTATTTCAAAGAATTCTAGAGCATTTTATTAAAACTATAGTCTAAAAATTATACTCTCTATCAAATTAATATTTGTAGGCTATAGTTGGTCGCATATTTTTATTGTTTCTCAGACTTTCCTTAAATAAAACCTACGGAATTTCCTAATGTGGTTAAAATATATATAGTAATTAATGATTTTATATAATAAAGATTTGATAACAATATGTATTTTTTTATCATTTTTGTTTATTTCTTTATTATTAAAACAAATTACATAATTACATTAATCATATAATAAAAATCTAGATTTTTTGTATATGTTGTATTTTGAAATTTTCAAAACGAGTGTAAATTACTAAAATTGTTAAAAATCTCACATTAATATTTATGATTAAGGTTTAATTTTTTTTATATTAAGATATAATGAATATAAGATCATATGAAGAAATAATTTTATGTGAGACTAATATATAACGTTTGTCACATAGTTTCATAACTATATATCATAGCAACAATCGCTTTTAAATTTTTTCGAAAAAATTAAAGTACATAAGAATCAACCCGAACCAGACCCGTAAAGATTCGATCCGAACCAAACCAAATCATATCCGTAAAGATCTGCAAAAATAATCAGATTTTACAGCATAAAAATATAAATTTTTAATAAATATTTCACCATGCGCAAGGCATGGTGCATGTCTTATCCTAAAAATTATATCATAGCAACAATAATAGTCTAAAAATTATACTCTCTAGCAAAATAATATTTGTAGGCTGTAGTTGGTCGCATATTTTTATTTTTTCTCAGACTTTCCTTAAATAAAACCTACGGAATTTCCTAATGTGGTTAAAATATATATAGTAATTAATGATTTTAAATAATAAAAATTTGATAACAATATGTATTTTTTATCATTTTTGTTTATTTCTTTATTATTAAAACAAATTACATAATTACATTAATCATATAATAAAAATCTAGATTGTTTGTATATGTTGTATTTTGAATTTTTCAAAACGAGTGTAAATTACTAAAACTGTTAAAAATCTCACATTAATATTTATGACTAAGGTTTAATTTTTTTTATATATTAAGATACAATGAATATAAGATCATATGAAGAAATAATTTTATGTGAGACTAATATATAACGTTTGTCACATAGTTTCATAACTATATATCATAGCAACAATCGTTTTAGATTTTTTTGAAAGAATTAAAGTACATAAGAATCAACCCGAACCAAACCAAATCAGATCCGTAAATATCTACAAAAATAATCAAATTTTACAATATAAAAATATAATTTTTTAATAAATATTTCACCCCTGCGCAAGCGGTCTTATCCTAGTATATATTAATCAACTTGAACCTACACGTTCTCCATAGCTTTTTTGTACAGTTTATTCAGAACAAAATGGGAAGAAAGAATCATTAACAAAACGAAAAAAATTAGCAGAACAGGGAGCCTTGAAGCTGATCCAATTTTCAATTTGAAACTTCAACTGCAACTGAATTACACAATCTTTTCATCATCATCATCTCTACATGTTCTGTAAAAGCAAAGAGATTCAGAACTTTTCCAAAAAACTACAAAAGGCTAATGCTTTTCAAAGAAAGATTATTATTATTACCAAACCTTGGCTTCTTCAGGGACCTTATATGCATCAAGCGTCACTTCAGTTAGATAAAACCCAGGTTGCAAGCTCTGTATCCATGGCAAAGCAAACACAAAATAAAAAAAAATCAACAGATCAAACAAGAAACCGAACAAATAATCCGAGACTTACGTCTAGTTTTCTCTGAACGGTTCTTGGCCGCTTCTTAGGCCGGCGCGGTGGTCGGTGACCTAGAGCCGTCATGAAATCCTCCTCGATCTCCTTCTTCGACAGCTTCACGGAGAACTTGGGTCGCCTCGTCGTCTCTGCTTCCACCACTCCGCCTCTCTCCTTCACCCTCGTCGGCGAAGGATTCACTATCTTCTCCGAAACAGGTTCCTTACACGCTGCTCTTCTTTTCCTTAGATTCCATGGCTTCACCGGACACACCTTCTCGTCGTCTTGCTCCTCCTCGACAACAACGTCTCTCCTAAACATCATCGAGTGTGTGATCTTGTCCCTCACCGTCTTCAGATCCGACATGATCTTCACCATGAACTCATCGATCCCTACTTCTTCTTCTACGCCGCCGTTTTCCAACGGGTGTTGGAAGTTGCTGCTCCGATGGTGATACGGCGGCGATCGGCGGCGGAGTCGGAGATCGCCGGAACTTAGGGTGCTCAAAGAATTGCTCTTGGAGCATTTGAGATGACGCTGAGTCCCCCACTTCAAGTTCGGGAGCGTGAAATTATGGAGATTCTTCGGTCTCGTCGTCATCTCACCGCCGCGTAATACCATTGATTGCTGCACTCTCTTCTTCTTCTTCTTCTTCTTCCTCTCTAAAACGATATCGACCAATCTATGTCTTCTCTTTAGACTTTAAGATTTTCTCGCCGGGAAAATTTACCGGCGGTAGTGTGTTTTTGTTTTCTCCGGTTGGTTTATTGTTAACTATACCTCCAGGGAGAGAGGTCACAGTTTTGTGTTATGTATACGGTGAAAGGTGCCGAGAATTCCGAGTCTTTGTTTTTGTGAATTCAATGATGGATCGGAGGGTACTTTTGGAAAATGCAAAATATGACAAATGCTTTCTTTTCCCTTTTTTTTTTAACCTTATGACAAATGCCTCTACAGTTTAATTTACAACTTTTTTTTATCAACCTAACAGATTCATACTAACCATGTTAATCAAACTAGTAACCTCACATTCATGTAAACGACAGAACATAGTTGTTTCCTGACACTACTGCTTGTTAGACTATCGTCTTCAATTTCTAAATTTGCTATATATGAATGTTCTGTGAGTTGAGAAAACTTTCTTCAATAGTTTTGACATCTTTTAAATAACTTGCAAAAACTTGTCATTCCTCTGTTTTAAAAATCATTTTCATCAAATGAGAACAATCTATTACAAAAGTGATCTGAAATTGACGCAAATTTTTCACACATTTCATTACTAAAATTAACACTTTCACCTTCGAATGATTCAGTGTTCTCTTCAACGACAAGGTTAAACTTGTCGGTGCTCTTAGAAACACTACAAGAAAACAGGCTCATTCCGAGAGCCGAAATCGTCGGTATGTCGTCGGAATAAAGATATTCCGACGACATACCGAGGAAATATGTCCTCAGAAAAAACTCCTCGGAATTTCATTTTCCCTCGGAATTTCCTCGGAAAATTCTGACGGAATTCCGAAGAAACAATATTCCGAAGAAACTGTGAGGACGGCAGTTCGTCGGAAAAGTCCTCGGAAAATTCCGAGGAACATTTCCCTCGGTATATTCCGAGGGACCTATTCCCTCGGAATTTTCCGAGGAACACTGTCCTCGGATAATTCCGAGGGAATAGGTCCCTCGGAAACTTCCGAGAATTCCGAGGAACACCGTCCCTCGGAATATACCGAGGGATGCTCTTCCTCGGAAAATTCCGAGGGACAAGTTCCTCGGTATATTCCAAGGGACTGTGTTCCTCGGAATATCCTAAAAGAATATTTTTTTAAAAAAAAATAAATTTTTGAAATTTAAATTCAAAAATGTAAAATTAAAATTAAAATTAAAAAACATATTATATAAAATTCAAAGTCATACAAATAAAAATAAAACATTCAGAGTTTTAAAAAAAAAAACTACGGGTTTTGGGAATTCGGGTCTGGCATGCTCGGGAACACCTCGTTCGGGTGCAACCTCCTCATCATCTCCATCATTTGCTCGTTCAGCCTCCTCTGTGCCTCAAAGCCCGTCTGTTGAGTCGCCATCTGGGTCTCCAACGCAGATATTCGATCATCTTTGTCTTGCAACTGACCCATTAGTACTTCTGGATCAACAAATGGCGGTGGTGCAGCAGAAGACGGAACCGACCGGGACCGACGACCCAAACCGAACAAACGGTCCTTCTTCTTTGGAACCGACTGAAATAGAAAAGTGTCAAATTTAAATAATAGAAAAGATGAATTGAACTTTTAAAAAAGAACTTACCGATTCAACGATTTCGTTGATCCAAACCCGAGGCAAGTAGGTCGAACCCGTCGAATCGTCATCCTCGGTTTGAAGTTGAGACACTTCGTCTTCCAGCTGAGTGTCGATAAGGGTGACCACATCCTTCACAACACCATCATCAATCTCGCCGGTCTTCTTGTTGGTATACGCCATCTTCATTAGGGCGAGATCATCAACCGGCTCGCCCTCATTTTCTTCCGCCTTGAAAAAAAACATAAATTAAACAAACATTAGTAATTAGAAGAAATGCACAGAAATAAAATTTAAAAACTTAAATAATAGAATAAAAAAAGACTAGCTTACCATGCGATCCCCGAGAGTGGCAATAGATTGAGCATCCAAGTTATACTTGAAGATGCCCTTCCCTTTACGGTCGCTCATGCGGTTGGTGGAGTTGGTGGAAGATGTTTGTTTCGTCTCATTCTTACTCCAATGCACACCCAACTCCTGCCAGACCGTGGGGTTCATCGACTTTGGGACCTTTTAATAAAAAAAATTGTTAAATAAAAAAAATATTTTATTAAATTAAAATATTGTTTAATAAATGAAAACGAACCTTGTTTATTTCCCACTTCTTTTTCCACTCGTGGATCTGCTTCCCATAGTTCTCCATAACTTTATGGACGAAGTGGTGATAGATATACAAAGTTTCATCGGCATTCCAGTTGAATTCTTGCTGAAAATAAAACAATATTAGTAGAAAATTTATATTAAAGATTAAAAATATAAGTAAAAAAATTAGAATACTTACCGCAAACTGTTGAAACCACAGATGCTGCTTGTCGACAGGGAAGTCGGTGAAAGTCGGATGTCCCTTGTCGAGGGCCGAGTACATCATACGGTTGATCCATGCGCTGATCCCGTTCGAGGATCGGTTGAACCTAATAAAAAGAACAAATTATTAAAAATGAATCAAATTTTAATGAAAAAAAAAGATTTAATTACCATGTTTGACCCCGTCCATGTGGATACGGAGTGAGATAGGGAAGATGGTCACGACCGGGCTGTCGAACAAACTTCGCAACTCTCATCACTCCCGGAGGACCCTCTGGAGCAGGAGCAGGAGCAGAGCGGGTGCAGCAATGTGAGCGGGAGGAGCATGAGAGGGAAATGGAGAGGGAGATGTATAGTAAGAGTTGTTGGGCGATACGGAACCCTGAATGGAGTGGCTCCCCTTACCACCACGACTGCGACGCTGTCGAGGTCGGCTCTGATCATCATAAGACCTGTATATATATATATTTTTTTTAAAAAAAAATCCCAAATAATAGTTTTTAATCACAATAATAGTTTTATAGATATTAAAAATATTTTTTAATAATTAAAAAAATATTTTAATATTTTTTTAAAAAATTATTATTATACATGATTTATATATATAATTACAAAAATAGTTTAATAATTACAAAAATAGTTTAATATTTTTAAAATAGTTATAAATCGTTTATAAATATTTTTAAAAATTGAAAAACGTTTTAAAAATACAAAAAACGTTTTAAAATAGTTAATAATTACAAAAATATTTTTAAAATAGTTATAAATCGTTTATAAATATTTTTAAAAATTGAAAAACATTTTTAAAAATAGAAAAACGTTTTTAAAAATCAAAAAACGTTTTAAAAATACAAAAAACGTTTTAAAAACGTTTTAAAATAGTTAATAATTACAAAAATATTTTTAAAATAGTTATAAATCGTTTATAAATATTTTTCAAAATTGAAAAACTTTTTTAAAAATAGAAAAACGTTTTTAAAAATGAAAAAAGGTTTTAAAAGTACAAAAAACGTTTTAAAAATACAAAGATAATTCCAAAAAAAACTAAAACAACAATCAAAACAACAATCCTAACTTAAACTATCCATTCAATCCTAAACTATCTATTAAGCAACATATAATCCGAAAATCTAATCTCACAAACCCTAAGAAATTGAAAAATACAAGGTTTACATAGATTCTTACATGATTTTAGAGTTGGAATAGAGATGTGGGGTTGGGTAGTCGGAATCGCCGGCTGGTGTTGAGAGAGATCGGAGACAAATGAGAGGGATGAAAGAAATGAGAGATGCGGCGGAGAAGAAGAAGAGAAATGTTGTGTTTTGTATTTAAGAATTCCGACGGACACGGGGTCGTCGGAATTCCGTCGGAATAATTAACTTAGGGTTTGCGAAAATTTTCATGCGGATTGGCTTTCCCGGGTAAGCAAAATTCCGACGGATATTATCTTCCTCGGAATGTCCTCAGAATTTTCCGAGGAAATTCCGAGGAACTAGGGATCTGGGTATGATAATTCCCTGTTCCTCGGAATTTCCGATGAAATTCCGAGGAACTAGGGTTCTGGGTATGGAAAATCCCTGTTCCTCGGAATTTCCTCGGAAAATTCCGAGGAACTAGGGATCTGGGTATGAAAAATCCCTGTTCCTCGGAATTTCCTCGGAAAATTCTGAGGAAATTCCGAGGAACAGGGGTTTGGGGTTTCAAAACCTCGAATTTTTGGGCCGTATTTCATTTTTTATACAAATGTAATGCATACCATTGAGGATTCTTTGTATAGATGATCATAAACCATGAAATAACAAAATTTCATAAATAATTGTAAGTATTCCCTTTAACGTTTATTAAAGTGTATAAGTGTTTCTCTTATGTTGTGTGGTTTTCATTCATGCAATCGTAAAATTGTTTGTTATCATCTAAAACACCAAATTTAAATTCATAATCTGGTTAAGACACTTAATGAAGGTTATATACGTGTTAATCAATCCGCAAAACCTTGTTTTCGGTTAAAAACCTCTTGTTCCTCGGAATTTCCTCGGAATTTTCTGAGGAAATTCTGAGGAAACCCTGAAAATTGTAACTTTCCTCGGAATTTCCTCGGAAAATTCCGAGGAACAGGGGTTTGGGGTTTCAAAACCTCGAATTTTTGGGCCGTATTTCATTTTTTATACAAATGTAATGCATACCATTGAGGAAAATTCCGAGGAACTAGGGATCTGGGTATGAAAAATCCATGTTCCTCGGAAAATTCCGAGGAAATTCCGAGGAACAAGAGGTTTTTAACTGAAAAACCCATGTTCCTCGGAATTTCCTCGGAATTTTCCGTTAAAAAAAAAAAAAACTAGTCTGTTTCCGAGTCGTCATCACCGGATGAATCTGAATCTGGATCTTGGTGAAACTCTCCAATAACTGGTTTATTCTCTGCGTGAACGACGGCTTCCTCTGCGAAGTCGGTTAAATTGACTACAAGGCCACCTTCAGCTGCATCTTCTGCAGCACTTAAGTTGCCGGATGTGATTGGTTGTAGTGGGTCTTCCAGCTCAGAACTTCCCTGAACTCGGCCTCTCGGGTTGAGTCTTGTAACAGTAACCCATGGATCATCTCTGTTCCTTATCCGGGGGTACTTGATATAACAAACCTGTAACATTTAAAAAATTATTAGTAAAAGTATAAATTATGATCAATCATTCTGAATAATTAACATTTACTTACCTGATCGGCCTGAGAAGCAAGAATGAAAGGATCATAATATTTCAGCTTTCGCCTCGAATGTACTGATGTAACACCAAATGCATCTGTTCTCACACCTCGATCTGGAGTGTTGTCGTGCCAATCACAATAGAAAACAGTACAGCGCAATCCAAGCATGCTCAAATACTTGATTTCCATAATCTCACGTATGTGTCCGTAGTATACATCATCTCCTGATGCAGAACAAACACCAGCATCATAGGTCGTACGCGAACGTCTCCTCTTTTCAGTTGTGAATGCATATCCCCGAGTACAAAATCTCGGATATGACTTCACAACATAGTTTGGTCCAACCACCATCTCGCGTATCCAATCGTCATATGTTTCACCTCTGGCCAAACCAGCTGACACCTATTAATAGCACATATATAATGAATTAGTATAAATATGTGTTAAATGATATTTTAATTTGTTAAGGCACTCACATAAGTAAACATCCATCCAGCAAATTCTCTCTGCTTAATTTCTTCTAGGTCCTCATCTGTGGCGTATCTATATTCGAACCGCTTTTCTGCCATGAAAATCTTGTACATGTGATGACAATAATGTTTTTAAAAAGGTATAAATGTTAATTTGTTAAAATAAAAATTTGTAAGATAATAAATTTACCTCTCATATTGAAGAACATCTTCGCAATTGGTGAGCAAATATGTTTGCAAATGACTTCGCTCCTGCTCAGTAAGTCGACGGTCCTTTGGTTTTCCGCTAAGTCGTCCAACATCTGTGAAAATATCTGGAACCTTAACATGATATGTTGCCCGTTCGCCTCTATCATCATGCCGAGCAGGTCTTCTGTTTTTGGTCTGAACTCATGCTGGAAAGTAGTACTCGGCAAAGTTTGATATTTCTTCATTGATCATCTGTGCGACTATCAAACCTTCCACCCTACTTAAATTTTTCACCTTCTTCTTCAAATGGAACATATACCGCTCATACAGATACATCCATCTATACTGCACAGGACCACCAAGTTCCAATTCTCTTGCCAAGTGAATAACAAGATGCTCCATAACATCAAAAAATGAGGGAGGAAATATCTTCTCAAGGTTGCACTGAATCACGGCTATGTTAGTCTTCAGATTTTCAATACCTTCAAGAGTCACTGATCTGGTGCATAAATCGCGGAAGAAAGCACTTATCCCTGCAATTGCTTCATGAACATTTCGTGATAATAGTTCCTTGAAGGCAAACGGAAGGAGGCGCTGCATCAACACATGGCAATCGTGACTTTTCAAACCAATAAACTTTCCTTCCTTTCTGTCGATACAATTACACAAATTAGATGCGTAACCGTCTGGAAACTCCACATCATTTGAAATCCAATCAAAGAAGACATTTTTTCCTTCTGCATCAAGTCGGTATATGGGAAAAGGAGCCCTACCATTCCCATCAACATGAAGTTTTGAACGAACGCATATATCGACTAAATCCAGTCTTGACTTCAAATTATCCTTTGTTTTACCTTGAACGTTAAGGATCGTGTTCATGAGATTGTCAAAAAAGTTCTTCTCAATATGCATGACATCTAAATTATGCCTTAGCAGATGATCCTCCCAATATGGCAGATCCCAGAAAATACTTTTTTTTGCGCCAGTTATGTAGTTCTCCAACAGCATCTACCGAAAAATGCTCATGTCCACCGACGTTTGGCGTCCTTGCTGCACCAAAATCTCTTAGTTGTATCTTCAAACCTAACCCACTAACTTCTTCAGGTGGACCATCAAACACCTGCTTGTTCTTCCTAAACAAAGTCTTACTCCGACGGTATGGATGATCAGGTGGTAGGAATCGTCTGTGACAGTCAAACCAACACGTTTTTCTTCCGTTCTTTAGTTGGAAAGCATCTGTGTCATCTTGACAATATGGACATGATAGCCTCCCATGCGTTGTCCATCCAGATAACATACCATATGCTGGAAAATCACTTATTGTCCACATTAGTACTGCCCGCATTTGAAAGTTCTCTTTACACGAAATATCGTATGTTTCAGCACCTTGAGCCCATAGTTGTTGCAACTCATATATTAGTGGCTGAAGAAACACATCAAGTGATCTCTTAGGATGCTCTGGTCCGGGAACGAGAATTGAGAGAAACAGAAACTCTCGTCGCAAGCACAAGTTTGGGGGTAAGTTGTATGGTGTAACAATGACTGGCCATAGAGAATATTGTCTTCCACTCTTCCCATACGGGCTGAAACCATCAGTACATAATCCAAGGTAGACATTTCTTCTCTCATACGCAAGTCGGGATACTTTGATTGGAAATGCTTCCACGCTTTTGCATCTGAAGGATGTCTAATCTCACCATTTGTTGAGTGCTCTGCATGCCATCTCATTCGTTGCGCTGTGCGTTCCGAAAGATACAACCTCTGCAACCTTTCCGTCAAAGGCAAATACCACATCCTCTTATATGGCACTGGAACTCTTCCACTCGTATCTTTATAACGAGGCTTCCCACAAAATTTACATGTAATCCGCTGGTCATCCGCCCTCCAATAAATCATGCAGTTATCGCTGCATACATCTATTACTTGATAAGATAAACCAACACCAGCTACGAGTTTCTGAACCTCGTAGTATGAACCTGGAGCTACATTATCCTCAGGTAGAATACCTTTAACAAAATCAGCTATCGCATCCACACAATCTTCAGCCAAGTTATAATCTGTTTTAATGCCCATCAGTCTTGTAGCAGATGATAAAGCTGAATGACCATCTCTGCAACCTTCGTACAATGGTTGCTTTCCAGCATCCAACATATCATAAAATCTCCTAGCTTCTGCATTGGGTAAATCTTCCCCTCTAAAATGATCATTTACCATCTGCTCAGTACCTACACCATAATCTACATCCGTTCTAATAGGTTCTTCTAATCTAACCGCCGGCTGAGGTTCGCTACTACTACCAAGTTCATAATTAGTTTCCCCATGATGATACCAAATTTTGTAACTTCGTGTAAACCCACTCAAATATAGATGAGTCCAAACATCCCACTCTTTAATAACCTTTCTATTTTTACAATTAGAGTAAGGACATCTTAACTTACATGTTTCTGCTTCCGGTTGTCGGCGAACTAACCCCATGAATTCGGTTATACCTCGTTGGTATTCTTCCGTAAGCAATCTCGTGTCCGGATCCAAATGAGGTCGATCGATCCAAGAACGAAAATAATTTGAAGAAGACATGTTTTTTTGAAACCAAATTCGTGATAGTAGGAGGAAAAAAGAAGAAATTGAGTGGAATGAAGAGGAAGAGGGGTGACTGAATTTATAGATGAAATCCTGTCGACATACTGAGGAAATTCCGAGGAAATTCCGAGGAGAACCGACACTTCCTCGGAATTTCCTCGGAATTTTTAAAATCCCCCAACGGCTCTCTAACGGCTACAAAAAGTCCTCAGAATTTTTGAAATAACCGTCGGTTTTTTCCTACGAACCATGTTTCCTCGGTATTCCCTCGGAATATTCCGAGGAACTGGGTCTTCCTCGGAATTTTTCCGAGGAAACCACATTTCTTTCTTTCCTCGGTATTTCCTTGGTTTTTCATCAGAAAATTCCGAGGAACTCAGTTTCCCTCGGTATGTCCCTCAGAATAACGATGTTTTCTTGTAGTGAAACCAGATCAATTAGATTTGTGGATCGGCTCACTTTCCCAATCGAAATAAAGGGCTAGCAGTCACTCATTGACAGCTTCTTGGAAGTCAAAGGGAATTCCCAAATATCGGACCCGAAGCTTTGCAGGTTTGAGACTGGTTTGGGTTTCAATTAGTTCAACTAACCCTAACGTTTCTTTCCCCCATCATACCATCAAAGCTTTCTAGTCTATAATATACATAACTTTCGGAAAATAAATTATTACATTAGTAAATGTATACGCCCTATAATGAGTAAGATAAAATGACTTTTGACTATACTTTCCGTAGATATGCTTTACTCGCTAACAAGTTATTAATTTTGCTATTATCCTTCTCCATATTATCTTTCTTCTGAATTCCTGAGTCTAGTTGGTGGGTGTTGATTTGATGAGTGAAACTTTTGATTTGTGTATACAACTTATCCTCTTTTTTAATTGAAGTTCATTGCATGTTTGATCAAGACTCTCACTGGAGCTATGCGTATAGTTTCTAACAAAGCTGCATCTGCTGGAATTCTTAGGTAGTGCCAAGTGTGATCATTACAAGCCTACATAATAGGTTTTATGGGATTGTATCGATGCCTTTCACCAAGACGGCTAATGGGTGTTCACACCCGCTCTTTCGGCCTGTGGGCTCCATCCCATTCTAACAGGCGGTGCGTTGGTTCAGAAATCATGTTTACTGTCCCCGCAATCACCGACATTTCTCCGTGTTTTGGCATCACTCAGACGGTATCGCGTACTATTTCTCGATATGTCACACATCATTCCACTACTCCAACATAAACACACTTAACTCTTGAGTTCTAAATAGATGTGTGACGGAAAAGGTAACTGCACTTTGATGACATAGATAGTCAAATCAATTCTCTTAAAACTTTTTATATATCACAATTTGAGATGTTACAATTCTCCAATGCATTGGCAATCTGTTGTGTCTTTCATCGTAAAGGATGTTCTAGTATCGTGCACAGTTTATGACAGAGTTTATAAGATGCCATTCAAATCATTAGTGGACCTACCAGTTAAGATGTGAGTCAAGTAAACCCTGAGTTAATTTTTCTTTTTCTTTTTGTTAGAATCTTTTGAGTTAATATTACATACTTACATAAGATGAGTATGATAAACAAATGGTTGTGCAAGTTATGTCACTATGTGCATGTACCTACAGCTTCACTTTTCTCTTCCCTCATCCTATATTGAAAATAAACCAATACCTCATGGATCTTAGCAGTCGTAGGCACTAATATTCGGTGTAGTTGATTTACTGGTCCATTGATCAGTCACAGAGATCGGTGAACGTGGACATTTCATATTCTTTATAAGTGAAGCCTGGTCCCAATCCTGTGGCGAAGGATGCGAAGTTAATGTCTCCTCCTTGTGATTGTAGTATTGACATTTTTTCTCTTCATTCTGTATTCCCTTTAGCTCTTGCACAACTTGTTCCATTCTCGGCCTCATTGTACTCTCTTGCTGCAAGCACTGGAAAGCCAACTCTGCCACCATTGTAGTCATTTTACGAACTCCTTCATCGGTTCCATATCCAAGACTCTGATCAATCAGCTCGTGTGTCGCGTGGTTCTGTATCTTGTTTATAGCTAAGCTCGACAGGTTGATCTCACTCTTGCACCTGTTTATATCAACAGCAGGCTTTGATGATATCAGCTCGACAAGAACCACTCCAAAGCTGTATACATCACTCTTATCAGTTAGATGATAGCAGCGATGATACTCAGGATCAACGTACCCTGGAGTACCCTGAGGAGCAGTTGAAACATGCGTTACATCACTCGGGCACAGCCTCGATAACCCGAAGTCAGCTACTTTGACTCCGAAGTTACCGTCGAGGAGAATGTTTGTAGTCTTGACATCACGGTGAATGATATCAGAAGCGTGAAGGTAAGCCAATGCATTAGCTGTTTCTATGGCTATGCTCATGCGCATTGACCATGTTAAGTAGCATTTGTTTCTTGAGTTTTCAGTTTCACCGTGGAGATGATCTGCAACTGTGCCGTGTGGAACAAACTCGTAGACAAGGAGAAGCTCTCTGCTGCGGCGTGAGGTGCATCCGTAGAGGGAGACTAGGTTCTTGTGATGGAGACGTGTGAGGATCTCTATCTCGTTCATGAACTGCTCGAGTCTTCTGTAGTTGTGTTCATAGAGACGCTTCACTGCTACTTCTCGTCCATCACGCACTTTTCCTGAGATCAGACAAGGAACATTGAGATCTCACTTTATATATTGGTTAGTGCAGTGATTATCTTACCGTAGTAGACAGTGCCAAAGCCTCCATCTCCTAGTAACCTGTCTTTACTGAAGTTGTCTGTTGCTTCTTGAAGTTCTTTATAGGAGAAGATTGGTATCTTAAAGAAGACATGACTAAACTCAACGTCAGACTTGGAGTTGTTTCTAGATAGGAGATCAGAACTTGTTTTCCTTTTGTAGATCCTATGGAGGATGATAAAGATTGCCACCAAGATGATTATCAAGAAGACAGATCCTCCGATTCCTGGATAGTTAGAGAGATATTTCATTGAGAAAGATGAAACTAAAGGAGTAAAACAAAACATATCTCTTATCTCTTTTCTTACCTAATCCTAGCTTTAACTTCTCTCTTTGGTGGTTGTTTGGTTCTGCAACAAAGAAGAGGTAAATTGAACTATTGTCATGTTTCATTCATCAATCATGTAGTGGTCATACCTTTGGTTCCCCCAACGCAGCGGAACTTGTCTTTGATCATTGTACATTCTCCTTCTTGTCTGTAGCAGCGACGGCAGCGTCCAGGCAGGTTTATATGAAGAGAGAAAGTAGCATTAACATTAGCTTGTTGCTTGTTCCTTGGAATCACCCAGCTCTCTGGAGTCTTGATAACTGAGCACCCTGAATGATCTCTCAAATCAGAGTAGTACAAGCTGTTTCCTCCTAGGCAATTTTCATAAGTGGAACCATTCTCTCTACTGTTGTTGCATTTGTATAAAGTGGTCAACTCGAGCCATGGAGAATCTGGAAGAGAGAAGCTTGACAAGTCATTACATGTCCTTGCTTCCAAGCTTTGGTTAAGCCTTTGGTCGGTGATTGTTATGGTGTTTGCTTGAGAGACGCTTATGACTTCATACCATTTACCATTTTCCTCAAGCTGTATCTCTGAAATGTGGTGATCACTGCAGTTCAGCTTGAACAAACCGCAACGAGAAGGCATGTCTGTGCTAAAGAAAGGGAACTTGAAGTCGAGGCTTCCACAGGAGAACGTGCCACAGTCTGTCCGGTTCTTTCTCTGAGCTTCTGCCATGAGAAAGAGGAGGAAGAAGAAGAAGAAGAAGACCAACACAGAGATAGTCTTCATTGGTGTTGTGATTACAAAGTACTTGTATTTCTTGATATCTATAGATCTAAAAAAAAAGTATCAAGACTTTGGTTTCATCTTTGAGGAGATTGGATTATAACTCTCTTACCCTTGATAGTATTAAGACAGGAGCGTTGACTTTTTGGGGGATTCAGACAGAGCTACAGAGGAAGGAGAGTCGTTACAAGAGAAGAAGATGAAGATTTGTGACGGCAGCTTTTAAATATTGTGCAATAGTCGTTGAAGTTTTGCTGCTTTATTGGAAAAAAAAAACATATGAGGATGAGTTTGACCGGAGACACTGGCCGAATTGGAAACTTTCAATTCAATAGAAATGCGTTTACCTTCTTTGGTCGAAGTTGCAAATTCAAGAATCAAGATTTTGACCACGCATCGATCGCCTATCTTTTATTTTAAAAACGTTATAAGCATTGAAAGAGAGACCTTTGGTTTTTATTTACTCTTTAAATTATTCGGTTTAAAGATAATACACAAGCAAAAAAGTCATTGTAAATGATGTGATTTATTAAAAAAAAATTTGATTATGATGTCTTGCTAGACACCAAAGAAGACAAGAGTTTGATTATGATATTATTAAGATCACGAGCAACTTGCACAATAGAGAGTAAGTTTTTCTAAAAAAAGATTTGTAGAGTTAATAAAACACGTTCTGTGTAGAATAAGGAGGCTAGCTGCATATGTTCCGATTAATTTGATTGTATCGAGTAATAGGTATAAGAATATCAATCCAAAAAATTGTTTTTTAGAGTTTTGGGTTAATTGATTTATTTTTAATTCACTGATGATGAATCTAAGAACATGATTAAGGCAGAATTTTTTAGGATAAGATTCTTAGCGGAATATAAAAAACTGTTTCTTAACTTTTAACTAAAAAAATTAAAAACCAGTTAATAAATAAAGTATTTAAAACTAGTTTTTAATTTTTTTAGTTAAAAGTTAAAAAATAGTTTTTTATATTCCGATAAGAACATCATCCTAATAACTATGCATTAATCATGCTCTAAGCGGTACACTATAAATCCTTAATGAAAATTAAAATATTTGAAACGTAACGACTACTATCTTTATTTTTGACATCACTCAACGACTAACGTCCTTGGATTGAATTTGCATGCCATTATTAGAAGTTTAACGACGTAGGTGATGATGAGGCACCAACTTTTGGGTTCTATGATTGGTAGGAAGTCAATTTTGGGATGTTGAATTTAGAGGTTCCTGTCAAAAACTCAAGTTGGCCAACTCTCTCCTGCCATTGTTTGTTTTACTTTTGGTAAATATCCAATTAAAGTCTTCCATACTTTTCTTTTTTGACAAAGGGCTTGAAAGTCTTCCATACTTAAGCTTGATTAGAGCAATCCCAATACGGGTTTTTAGTTTTGGAGTTTTCAAATATATATATATATATATATATATATATTAGTATTTAATTGTGGGGTTCTTAACTTTACGAGAAACCTAACCAAAAATATTTATGCAAATATATTAATATAAATACTAATATAAATGTATATATATATATATATATATTGAGAACCCAAGAAATAGAATCCAAGAGGTAGAAACCATTGTTGGAGGTGTTCTTAGGTTTTTACTCGGTTTACAAGTAAGTTTAGTGAAACTAAATGTTGTGGAAAATTTTGTGAATAATGTCATGTAAATGGAAATAGTGGTACACTGGTAGTATGAAAATACTGCTTTGGTATTTTCCAAGAATAATGTTTCAATAGGTTAAGAAAAAGATTAGAATTATTTTCAATGTATTATTCTATTGTTTTTAAAAAGTGGAGTTGAGTTTTATAGAAAATGGAACAAAGAGTACAAAAATGAATAAGGGAGAATCGAGTGTAGGTTACAGAAACAATAATACAATACGAAGAAATCAAGTAATGACTAATCTTGAATACTTAGTTTGCGTGAGATGTAAACTACATGAAAATGAAAACGTGACTTCCAAATTCAAATTACACTACAAAAATGGCCAAACTTAAATGATTCGTTGATTTAAAAGTCAAATCACTAACGCCACAAACTTTCGTTTCGCCATATGTTTTTCCAGTAAACAAAACACGTTTACATTTTGAATAAAAAAATTTGTCAACAAAACGAAAATATTATATTGAAATTTTATTGAGTACAAAAGTTACTATTCGTTATCAAAATTTTATTGAGCACAAAAGTTACTATTAGTCACTACTATACAACCAAATTCAAAAGGCTTTGTAAAAGATATTGTGAATGCTCTGATTGTTTAATATTCTAACTTATTTATATTTATATGGTTTCTAATAAGGCAATAAAAATAAGTTTCTAATAGTTCTTTCTTTTTTGACAAAAATGAAAGTAAAAAATAAATACTTTTTACACTGGAGTTACAATATTGAATCAAACTCCAAAAAAAAAAATATTTACAAAAAAAATGTTGAGGTCATTTACAGTTTACTTTGAATCTTTGGTCTTTATTAGACCGGACAGCACTAATCATTTGTCATTAATACAACTCCCCAACGGTAATCGACATCCTCACTGACGGCGTCTGCGTCTCACCATTGTACCAGCATCTGATTCCGTCAATTCCGTTATCGAACCGTTAACCATCCTCAAGTCTCCCACCGTTATCTCCTCGTTGACGTCATCCTCGACGTAGATCTTGTCAACGCCACCCGCGTTGACCCTTACCATCTTCCCGAGCAACCTCCCCGGCTGCCTCCACTCCGCGAGCAAAACAGGCATCCTAAACCCGTAGCGTGCATCCCACGCACTCACTTCCACCGCATCGGATCCTTTCTTCTCCGCCGCTAAGAAAACCGCCGGAGACAAGGACGAGGAAGCTCCGTACTCGTTGAAGAAAGAAGCCAACGCATCATGACTTCCTTTTAAATCAAGATTCTCCCATAGCTTCACGACTCCGCTTGGGCCGAACCCACCAAGATCAGGCCAGGACAACAAGTCGCCGAAGCTACCACTGCACCGCCGCATCCAGGGTACATTTCCATTTATACCCTTGTCTTCATTGTCTTGGTAATAACTATATCTGTTAACGCGTGAATGGCCATTGACCGAGTCGTCTTCTTTGTCATCATCTTCTTCTTCGTCATCTGAGGAGTCTGGTGAGCAAGATGAATCGGAGTCGCTGTCGTAATCATAGACAAGAGTAGGGGAAGGTAGAGAGGCATCTACATTTCTTAACCTAAGGACTAAGCTTTTGATTCTAGTAATGGTGAATGAAGCAAAAAAGGCAAGAAGCAATAAAGCGCCACGTTTCAAGAAACTATAAGCATGATGTAACTTTCCAACGCAGGAGAGTGCAAACGTTCGAGGTAATAACGAAGGGTCGTTCATCGAGTTTATCCCCACGTCAATGTCGCTAATCCTGTTAATCACCGGTACATCCATGAGGTTGAAGATTGAGTTTCTTTTGCTTGGCTATTAATTACAAGGAAAGAAAGTTACGGTCACGCGTGTATTTAAAGAGAGATGTCGATGAGGTGGCAGATAAGTAGAGGATAGAATTACAGAACACGTAGGAGAAAGGTGGCGGTGGATGCTTTCGAGGAAGTGCAGGCCGGAAAAGATAAGAGCACACGTTTCATGAGTCAGCTTCTTGCCATATGTGATATAATTGATATGTACGTTTCATATTTGACTAAGTCCGCTACTACATTTAGAGCATGTTTATTGGGGGATCTTAGTGGGTCTCTTAAGGCGTGGAACCCACTAAATCCCCCAAAAATCATCCCTTAGAGCATGATTAACCGGGGTCTCTTAAAATGAGGTTCTTAGCTTTTCTAAGAGACGTATCTTAGCTTTTAACTAAGAAAAGCTAAGAACCGTCTCTTAAATAAGAACCATAAGAGTTGTCTCTTAGAAAGAAAAATGCAAAAAAAAAAAAAAAAAAAAAGACAAATTTTTCGTTAAGAACCCTACCTTAAGAGACCCGGGTTAATCATGGCCTTAAATCCCTTAACTAAGAGACTCTCTCTCCTTGGTCCTTGCACTATTCGCGGACCCCACTGACACGTGACGGCCCGTGATTGGTGCTTTTAAATTTTTTTCAAAAAAAAAAAAAAAAAAAAAAAAAAAAAACAACGACCCCTAATAGGGTCGTTGCAATAAACTTGCTCTTACGATTTAGCTACATATTGATCAAAATTTATTAAATAACTTAACTATAAACCATTTGGTGGCAGATGTATCGGCATATGGAATATTTAATATCACTGAATAATATATATCTTGCAGTTGATTACAAAATGTTATGATAGAGACCGGCTGATTTTGCGCCCAATTGGGTAAACATCTCGTTGCTAACAAAAAAATTGCACTAATGAGAATATGTTGTTCTTCTACTAAAATGTCTAATACTTATGGTAGCATTTACAGTAAATATAAGTGTGATATATACTTTGATTAAGGCAGGTTTTGGTCAATTTTTTTGCCTAAGTTTTTCAAGGACAATTGTTTTTCTTTCATAAGGCATATATACCTTTTAATTTTTAGGTTGGCATATTTTCGCATTTTACTGAAAGCGAAAACACACATTTCCGAGTTGTCATACGTACTGGGATCATCTCGATCTATGTTAAGAACGAGACCTTAAAACAGTGGCATAATCACAACTACCGTGGGAAGGGCCGGAAGACGCCGCCCCATGGAGCCTAAAATTTTGCCGGCCGATGGGCATGCAGCCATGCGCTCACTAGGACTCCTCCATGTGTTGCCAAGCCCCCAGTTTAATTGTTGCGATTGGAAAAAGAACATTTCTTGTATATAAGGAAATTCGAACCCTAAACTATATTCATTACTTTTTTTTATTAACTAAGAGTATACGGTAAGACGAGACTCAACGACTAATTTTCTGGGGACCTATCCATCGATGACAGGAAAGTTCGGTTACTCGACGTGAGAATTAGAGATTCGCATCACATAGTCAACAATATAAGATAAGGTTTTTGGGATCTTAGCTACTCAGAAACAAAACCCATATCTTGCAAAAAATTGTAACGAGCTTAAAATTAACATTGCTCTCTCTTTTCCAAAGTATCTTGTACCTTTTTTCCCAGGAGGAAAACTAGAAATTATATTCATCAAGAAACATTATCTCATAGCATATACTCATAAATAATAAAATCTAATTTCCATAAAAAACAACCGAAAAGAATACCTCAGGGTCTTGAACTATGTTGACTGGCTTCAACAGTTAACTAAGCCACTTCTTTGGAAATACATAAACTTCCTTCACAAACTGAGGGAGTTCGTCTTATAAAGTGACTTGGGTTCAAGAAGCTTGAAGTTTCCTAGCTGGTGGGTAAGCAAAAGAGAGGTTTAGGTGGAAACTGGAGTGCCTCTAGATTCCCCTCTTAACATATTCCAATCACTCATTCTCGCATTCTTTCTTCTTTCTATTATCATGACCACGATCACCACAGTTAACCAAGCTGAGACTTCTGCAATAACATAGGAAGAACCAAGATTTAAATTTTATGTATACAAGAGTATTATCACATAAAAAAATCACATGAATATGAATTTTAACTTCCATGATAACTTTTCTGCAAGCAAAATTTCATATTAAAATGTCAATTTAATTTTGTGCAGATGCATTAAGAAAACAATTAATCTTGCATATTTTTCTATATAAAACACAATTATCTATACACCTAATAATATTTTAACCAATAGAAAAATAAATTACAGTTTAAAATTAATATATTTTGCATAAAAGTCAAAAACAATACTTATTTCACAACCAAAAAAAATATACAATGCATACGAAATTAATACTCACTCCGTTTCATAATAAGTGTCGTTTTAAAGAAATTTTTTTGTTACAAAATAAGTGTCGTTTTTGACTTTTGAGGTAAATTTTATTTATTTTATGCTGCAGTTTATTTTTCTATTGATTGAAATATAATTAGGTGTATGGTTAATTGAATTTTATATAGAAAATATGTAAAATTAATTGTTTTTTAATGTGTGTGCAAAAATGGAATACGAGATTGTATTAAGCTTTCCATTTGTCTGTTCTGTAATTGGTCGGAAGCCAATTCATTTTGACTCCCACTCTCGTTTCTAGGAACGATTGTCACGCGCGCTTATTATTGGACGCATTTGTGCACGTACCGTGATACACGTGCACCGCGCCGCACGGAATCATTTGACTATTTTCGTTTTCCTTCTCACCAATCGCCGATCGGTCGCCACTGAAAGACCTTCACCAACCTGTAGATTCCTCCGCTCCGATCAGATCCGATGTCGCTGCTAAACCAACTCTTCAACCGTGGAGTCTTCGGCGCCAAATGGTTCCTCCTCCTTCTTCTTCTTATACGTGATCTCGTTTACGATTTGGATTTTGAAGCTATGATTCTTTCAAAATTCTGCTAATCGATCCGATTAACTGCTCTTTTCTTCAATAATTTTATGTTCTTGACAGCAAAACATCCTTAAACTTCGCAATAGCTCGGATGAAATTACTACAAAACAAGAGAGACATGCATCTCAAACACATGAAGAAGGAGATAGCTCAGTTCTTACAAGCTGGACAAGAACCAATCGCTCGAATCAGGGTCTTTCCTTGTCTCCTCCCTCTTATCATCACATTCATAATGTTATTTATCTTACAATTGATATGTTTCTTTGTCTGAGATTAGGTGGAGCATGTGATCAGAGAAATGAATCTATGGGCAGCATATGAGATATTAGAGCTGTTCTGCGAGTTTGTGCTTGCTCGTGTTCCAATTCTTGAAAGTCAAAAGTGAGTGTTTGGATTTTCATTTGCGATTGAGTTTACAAAGTGATTGATTCTTATGTGTGTTTTGGATTGTAATGGAATTAGGGAATGTCCGAGAGAGTTGAGAGAAGCTATTGCTAGCATTATCTTTGCTGCTCCAAGGTGCTCTGAAGTGCCTGATCTTCTTCAGCTTAAGAATCTTTTTGGTACCAAATACGGAAAAGAATTTATCATGATTTCTTCGGAACTCCGTCCTGATTCTGGTGTCAATCGTACAGTTAGTATATTAGCTTCTTTCTTATTCATGTTTGAAATGTGTTCTTGAATGAAGTGATGCACTTAACTAATTGGACTGTTTTGATTTTTGGAGCAGATCATTGAAAAGCTTTCGCCTGCAAGTCCATCGGGAGAGGTAAGGCTTAAGGTTTTGAAGGATATTGCCAAGGAGTACAATTTGAATTGGGACTCTTCTGCCACGGAAGCAGAGTTCATGAAGAGTCATGAAGACTTACTGGTACCTCTTGCTGAACACATATTTTCAGTTTTTTTTTTTGAGGAAAAGCTAGTTGGTAACATGCACAAAGTTTACTTACGGGGAGAAAAAAAATAATTTCCCCAATATAGAAATAACATGACACTGAATTGAAATGTTTTAAAAAGCTATTTGAAGAAGTTTGTTGCCATCTATCAATGCTAGTTGGTATCATTGCTTTGCCGCAAAAGGAACAATATTTATATGTCTGCTTACCTATAGAATGATAATCTTTCCAGGTCTAGCCGTTACTGTGAATGTTGAGTTTGGTTCAAATGCTATAAACCAAATGAATTCTCTTTATAAAGTTGATGGTTTGGTTAAAAATGTCATTTGTAGGGTGGAGCTAAGCAAATACATCGTCAAGATAGTGTCTCTGAATCTAGACCATCCCAACAGGGCCACATTCAGTCTTCGGTTTCTAGGGAAGCTGAGATTCTGCCTGCAGAGGCCACACAGAGACTCCAGAGGCTTCAAGCTCAAAACCCAGTGAGCAAAAACATGTCATCACCTAAGCTGCATGGAGCTTCTCAAGCGCCTCCTGATAAAAGACGGGATCAAGGTGATGTAATGGAGATAGCTCGGGCTGCTCTAGCTAGCGCTGATCGTGCAGCAGCAGCTGCTCGTGCTGCAGCGCAATTAGTGAATGTCTCTTATGGGGCTGCACCTGTTGTAGCAACAGAAGGGAAGCCTTCAAACTTAATGTAGTTGCCACGTCATGATTTGTGAAAGAAGGATAACGATGTTTCCTTAGGTTTGGAAATGAGTATATGCTAAAGAGTAACGGTACGATTATGGTATGAGTTGTGACATTGTGAAATGATTTCAAAGGTAACTGTGGTGGTCCTAATCAAAATCGGTGATTAAGTTATTTCAAGACAATGGTTACTCAGATACCATTGTCTATTGTTAAATTAGATAGGACTTCTACCTTCAAATTAATTGGTGATAAGTAGAGTGGTTTATCTATCTTATATATTGCTAAGGATCCCTTCTAACTATCGATTTGGGATCTTTGTCCCTAATACGCCCTCTCGAGATGATGATTTTTTTAGCGTCAATCTCAGAATGTTTGGTCAAAGATCGATGGGCTATCTTTGGGCCACAACGATGAGGATCAGGTTGGATTTTGTAGATCGGGGACTCTGATACTATGTTAAATTAGAAGGGTTTCCAACCTAAAACCAATCTAAACTATTAAAACTGAAGTACATTTAATACTTAACCCTAACATTTCTTAAATAATTACCATTGAATGCCACTGATGTTATCTCTGTATCCAAACACTAATTCTTAATAAAAAAAAAAATATGGGCTAAGCCCATTAACAATCTTTGTTATTAAAATTGAATACTTCATAAAAAAATGAATATGTATTATTCAAAAATTTATAATAAAAACAAAATTATACATATATATAGCATTAAATTAGTTTTATTTTTATTCATATTCATATAAGCTACCAACTATATTTGAACTATAAAAAAAATAATAATGTTAATATTTTTTTATTATAATCTGAACTTATTCATTTACAATAACAAAATCATGTAACTTTTCATAAAAATTTAATGACTAAAATACATACTAATATTTATTATAAATGGTTATATATACAAACAAATACAATGTATTATCATTTGTAAGATATATATCTAATAAGAATAACTAATGTAATTTATAAATTAAAAAAAAATAATCACCATATAATACATATATACAATTAGATCTAGGACGGATCAAATATCTAGGGTATTCTAGGATATACGGATTCGGATATGTATTTGTCGGATTCGTAAAATTGTTATCCGAATTCGGATATTTGAGGTTAGAATATTCATACTAAAATCCAAATACACGCATACATCCAAACCTGTTTTTTTAATTTAAAATGAATTAAAAACTAACTATTAACCATCTATTTAGTCTATTTAAAATTATTATTTAAAAAGCTTAAGAATCATTAAAATTTAATAAAATTAAAATTTTAGTTATTTTATATAAAAAAATATATAATATACATAGATAACTATAATTAAATTTTAAATATTTAATATTTGGATCTGAATATCTAGACTTAAAATTTTGCTATCCGAATTTATAATTGGATCAATCGAATCCGTAAAATTATTATCATGATCCATGAATATCCGTTTTTCGAAGAGGATAAGATCCTGAATCGGGTAACGGATATTGAATATTAAGTTCAAGTCATATACACAATTATATCAAACAAATTATTTAAAATATTAGATATTCAGAAAAATAACATCCGCACAGGCGCGCGGGTCAAAGACTAGTTAGTTTTAAGTTGGAAGTTCATCTGGCTTAACGTATATAAATTAAATTGCTTTAAATATTTTCCAAAAGGGCACAATTATACGTGGTCAATACTTGACTCCTAAAATCGGGTATTCATCTTGACTAAATTAAGTATCATGTCGTTTATTACAATTACTTACAATTACAAAACAAACATTAGTTATTAAAATAAAAATAACTGTTGGGTAATGTTTGGTTTGTTATCCATTTTTACTTTTGAACAAAAATGATCTCTAAACTATGGTAGAATAATTTGTTTATACGATAAATAAATTAAAAAATAGTATATTTATAGGAACATTTTAATTTTATTCACTAGACGTTGATGAAAACTGTGTTCATTCCTTTTTAATGTTATTTTCGAGTTAAAACATATGAGAAATAAGAAAATACTCTTTACAAAGAAAAACAATTGTTTAGTTTGAAATTCTAACTAACTAAACTTTTCACAAATTCATGTGCTTAAATAATTATTATATAGCTTATAAATAATTCATGCATAACAAGTCGTAAGAAGGAACAACTAACTTGTAAGTATGTCATTTTAACTTGAAATTGTAAGCACAAATTTTATAACTAGAACAAACCAAACCAAATACTAAGTATACTAAAAATGTCAAGTAGTTGATTTGTAAACAAATATGATGTCAAATAATTCTTATTGGCTTTATTTGCTTTTTCATACTGAATCCCAACCAAATAACATAGATGTCAATTCAGTCCATTACCTATTCATACATAGAAAAATATATTATGATAAGGGGAACATGGGATAAAATGTGAGATAATTGATGTTTTTCAATATGTATTTTAATTGTTTACCATGGTTAACATGAACCAGTAATAGCATTTCTTTTTAGCTTTTAAAGGTGAAGGCTTTTAGTAAGTCAAACAACCCGAATAAACAATTTTTCATCTTCTTACTTAAAAGTCGTAGCTCAAATATTTTGTTATCTTACTAGATAACGACGTTAGTACCACTGTCAGCCCATACATTGAGCCAGTTAGACCATGATTAACTTCGGTCTTTTAAGGTGGTATTTTTAATTTAAAATTTGTATTTTTCTTTTATATTTTACGGCTAAAAGACGTTTTTTATGTCTCTTATTTAAGAGACGATTCTTAAGTTTTTTTTTGTTTAAAACTAAAAATGTCTCTTAGAAAATTTAAAAACTCTACCATAAGAGATCGGAGTTAATCATGTTCTAATACATTTGTTTTTAGCCAAAGAGATCCATGCTTTAAAAACGTGAATATTTTTGTGTTGATCAATTTGACAAATGTTTTTACTTTTTATATGTTTTCAGTACAACGGACATATTTTGTATATTTAATACTACATAGGTTTTTAAAATTTTGACCTTACTAATGTAGTTTTATAAATTTTATCATCAATATTTTTTTACGGTGTAAAAAATGTTTATGAGGCATAAATGATTATTGTGAAGTTTTAAATTTTGATTTAAAATTTATTAAAAAATTATGATACATTTTTGGAGTTAAATGATATATATGTATATATACATACATTTAAAAATTGTCGTAATGAGAATTGTCATGAATTAGAATTAGCCTTCAATAGTATTGTCACGTAAAATTGGTCACTGACTAAATGAACTATTAATTATGATTAACAGTAAATGTAATGGACCAATCATACAAAAAAATTATGTGAGAATTTTAAATATAAAAGCCTTGTAAACCTTAAAGTCAGTTTGTATTCTGACCATTTCAATATATTTCTATCAGAAAAAGAAGATCTCGATGAAAAAAGTAATTTATCTTTGTCGAAGAATTTAGTCGAAGCTTTTTAAAGAACACTCGACAACTTGATTCTCCATCTAATCTTTATTTGAGACGAAATAGAGTTTTGTAGCATTAATATACAAGAATCAGTCGTTTGGAAAAGAGATAGAATAGAGAACAATTTGACCAAAGATCTAAAGATTCTCGAAAAGATAATTGATAACAACAAAATGAAAATCACTCATTTCTGACATGTTTGGTAACTTTGAGTATGATTAAGATTATTGTGGAGAAAAAAGAATCTTAATGATTTTTAGGGTTCTATAAGCTTTACGCCATGACTGCATTGTTGCCATCAAAGTAGACTATTTCATATCTTTTCAACTCCATAAGCTCAATGAACTTTTTGGAGTTATTTTTTCTTGTGAAAGAATCTCACGACTTGATATATATATATATATATATATATATATATATATATATATATGAGTAGTATGAATTAGGCTACCCTTTATCTACGCCAATTGTTAATATATTTTTAACAATATACTTGTTTTTAATATAGACGATCCCCCAAATATATAGGGATTAATTAAGAAATGAATTATAAAATAGAATAATGTCTCGAGAATATTTCTACTATATTTTATTTATCAAATCAATTTTGATTAAATACGGTATATTAAGTTGAACTAAATTAAAGCATAATTATAACTAATTAATATTTATATTTTTAAAAGTATTAATAAGCGGTAAAAAATGAATTAGAAATAAATAGTGGCATAGAATAATAAATAATTAGAAAATAAAGAGAAAGTGTCCATGTATATCTTCCTTTAATAGTATAGATACAATGAATGGCTACATTATTAAATGGGAATATGCACTGAATGGCTTTACTATTTTCATAATTTGCAAAATGATTGTGAAGTAAAATGTAAATACAAAATAAACACAAGTGGGATGGCAAGCTGCTTTTTTCTCTCTTCCAAATTTATGATGTTTTCCTCCATGACATGCAACTTTTTCGTATAAAATATTTTCAATACGACATACTATTTATGTTTCGTGTAACAATTTTTATACAAATTCATGGTATTTATTATGTTCATCCGCGAAAATTTCTAATAACGATTTATCACCTATTATCTGCAATTTGTACCTAACATTATGTTGTCTGGCTAAATAAACTTTTTCGATTTAGTTATTGGATGGTAATCTAACCTAACACGTTTTTTTTTTTGCTAAAAAATCTAACACGTTTTTCATCTTTGTTTTTATTCCGTATCAAAGTAAACTGAGTTCTTTTCCAAGAAAACTCACACCATTAACGCGGGCTTGAGAGTTGCAAACAATGAGATCAGTCAAAGAGTGGGCGACAATCGTGTTCATTCCTAACAATAATGTTCGAATAACCCTAGTTACACGATTAATATGTGATTATAGGTGTTGTTTTTGTCGTGATGTGTTGCTTCTATTTACGACTTCTAATTTTGTATGTTGCATATTGATATATTATTAATTTATTTTGATTCTCCTTTTTGCTAGAAACCTAAAATACAAAAAGTAAAGAAAGAGAACGGTTTAGTTACTACATGTATTATTAGTATACGCGATTAAGTCCTAAACATATAAAAGTTTGTTTTCTTTCAATGGATACACTAACTTATTATTATAAATCATTTGTAAATAACTTTTACTACTGAAACTCAGCACTACTTAATCGTGAAAGCCCTGTTATTTCTTCACCGGCCATTAGGATGAATGTGCTAATTTGGAAACATGAAAAAAGTAAAGAAAGAATATAATAGCGGTTCACATCGTCATGGTCATCATCTGCGTGTAATAGAGAAAGGTCCACTTATGACTTGCCCCTTCGTATACACACAATCTCATCTCGTCCTTTCCACATTACAAGTTTGTCTCTTTCTCATGAACGTTTTTTTGGTCTATTTCAGGTCCAGGTGGGATTTCCACTATTAGATAATATCATTTTACCACCTTTTTAAAGTATGAATCGAACCAAATTATTTGTTCTTCTTTTTCTTTGACATCATGAAAAACAACATAAGAAAATAATATAAAATGATAATGATTGGTACGTGCGGGGATTTCAATTTCCTCTAGGCGGCATTTTGATTTTTTTCAACATATTAGAAATAAAACTAATGAAAAAAATTCCTTGTTATTATTCTGGTGAACATTCTCAAAGATATTTGTAGCAAAAAGTAATGGAGGACACGTAGGGCCACAGGAACAGACAGATGGTGAGTGGTTAAGCAACTGTAGTCTCTCTCCTCCTCCATGTCCTAAACCTATGTCTCCATACACATTCTCTTCAAAACTATTTTCCTTTAAATATTTACTCTCTCTACCTTCATTCTTGCATGCATTGATCATTTACATGAAGAGGGACAAAAAGAAACAGAAACTAAAGGAAGAGGAGGAGAAGAAAATGGAGGTGGTGGTGGTGGAGCAAGTTGATGCATTGGCTGCAACGGTGGCTGCGGCTGCGGCTTTGGAAGAGGAGGAGTTGTGGGGTATGAGGCTCAAGGACAGTGACGTTGTGGTCGACGAGCTGATGACATGGAGCACTGTGTTGCCTTCATGTTGGGACGTGGAGTTTGTTGAGAAAAACTATGAAATTTTGTTCGAAGATGTTGTGTGGGATGATGATCTTTGGAATTTGAACACCTATACTCAGCTTCCACCTTTAGATAATAACATAAGGCAAGCCTGAAGTGGAGAGATTCGTGGTTTTTCAATCGGTTCGGTTGTTAGATTTTCCGGTTTTAGTATGGACCATATACTGTAATCAAAATTAATAAATTGTTTTGTTCTGGTATGGTTATACTTTAAGTTAAAATCATGGGGTTTTAATAGAAATATCCTTAACTTCAGGATTTTCTTGATAAAGAAAAATCAAGTTGTTTTGGGTTTGATTTTTTACTGGTTTAAGTTTTGAGGATTTCCGGTTAAGAATAAAAAAACTCAGTAAATCGAACTAAGTTTGTGTCATGGTTTTAATTTGGATCGATTTAGAAAAAAAAATACTGTTACCCTATTGAATCAATAGATTTAGAAAAAAAAATACTATTTGAAATCGGTTCAAAATTAACTTACCTTTGGCCTAATTGGACCAAAAGAAATAATAATACCATATTCGGTCGAGGTGAATCATGGTTTGGTTCTTAGAAACCGAGCCAAACCTCCATGTTTGTTCTGTTTAGATTTTCCATTGCATATCCTTAATTCCTAAGGAGGTTTGGCTCGGTTTAAGCCCATTAATTAAGCATCCTTGTAATTAATTCCTAAGGAGATGGAGGCAAATATTACTAAAAAAATGATTAAGCAACCCAAGCAACTCTAATGGGTTGCTTAATCATTTTTTAGTAATAAAAGTGTGTTAAGCCCATTAATTAAGCATCCTTGTAATTAATTGCCTCCAATGCAAGTTGCTTATTTTGGGGTTCTTAAATTTTTTTTTTAAACATTGTTTATTTTTAAGATTAAT
Source organism: Moricandia moricandioides (assembly GCA_905132885.1). Lineage (NCBI taxonomy): Eukaryota > Viridiplantae > Streptophyta > Magnoliopsida > Brassicales > Brassicaceae > Moricandia > Moricandia moricandioides. The sequence goes on from CAJHQQ010000566.1 coordinate 110,183, forward strand.
TTTATTTATTATATAAGACATATTAAAACATAACATTTAAAACATAAAATTTTAATTAAAAACTTAAAACATCCGAACTCAAGTGTTGTCTTCATCACGTCCAAATTTACGCCATACATGTTCAACTAAATCATCTTTCAGTTGTTCGTGCATTTGTCTATCACGAATTCTCGTTCGAACGCCCATCATATTGGCAATATTTGTAGGTATATCTGTAGAATACGTGAGATCGACATGTGAACTTCCGCTGTCTTCTCCTTGTTGGAACTCGGAAACATCAAATTGAGTGTATCCATCCCGTTCGTCTTCTACTATCATATTATGAAGTATGATGCATGCTCTCATAATCTTACCAATTTTGACTTTATCCCAAAATAGTGCTGGATTTTTAACGATGGCAAAACGAGCTTGTAAGATTCCAAAAGCACGCTCGACATCTTTTCGGACAGCTTCTTGACGTTGAGCAAATAAAACTGCCTTCGGCCCTTGTGGTAGTGAAATAGATTGGATAAAAGTAGCCCATTTCGGATAAATACCATCGGTGAGGTAGTAAGTCAAATTATACTCTCTTCCATTGACAGAATAAGTCACTTGCGGAGCTTGACCTTTTATTATGTCGTCAAAAACAGGTGAACGATCAAGAACATTGATATCATTTAAAGTACCTGGAGGTCCAAAAAACGCATGCCATATCCAGAGATCATATGAAGCAACCGCCTCTAAAACGATTGTCGGTTTACCCGAACCACGAGAATATTGTCCTTTCCAAGCGGTGGGACAATTCTTCCACTCCCAATGCATACAATCGATGCTTCCTATCATCCCGGGGAATCCACGATGCTCACCAACATCAAGTAGACGTTGAAGATCAGCCGGTGTTGGTCTTCTAAGGTACTCATCGCCGAACAAATAAATAATTCCTTCGACAAAATTCTCCAAACATGACCGAGTGGTAGTTTCACCGAGCCGGAGATATTCGTCGACTGTATCAGCCGCAGTACCATATGCCAAGACACGAATGGCTGCTGTACATTTTTGGAGTGCTGAGAGACTAAGTCTTCCAAGAGCATCTTTCTTTTGGCGAAAGAAGTCAACTTCGTTGGAGAGTCGATCAACAATGTGCATGAACAATGTCTTGTTCATTCTAAAACGTCGCTGGGAAAAAATTTCAGGATACGTTGGAGTATCACTGAAATAATCATTCCATAGACGTAGATTGCCTTCTTCACGATGTCTTTCGATATAAGCTCGTTTTTTTCTTTTTTTCCTTTGTTCTTGTTGATCATTACCAGGAATGGTAAATTTTTCAAAAGCTTGATTAAAGTGTTGATCAAAATATTGATCAAATGAATCATCAATTGATCCATCTATATTGTTTTGTGATGAAGAAGCCATTTATGGTTTTAGATGTTGATAAAAAGAAAGAACAAGAGTGAATGGTGTTTCATAAAAAGAAAGAACAAGATGGAATGGTGTTTAATAAAAAGATAGAACAAGAGTGAAAGAACTAGTGTAATGCATATTAACTTTATATAGACACAAAGAGAGAATCAGTCCGTGACATACACAAGCACAATACAAATGCAGTCTGTGACATACACAAGCACACTAGTACAGAAAATTACAAAATAAGATTACACAAGAGGACACAAGTCTGTGACATAAACAAGTACACACTCTTCCACTCTCTGACTCCATTACCCGTGACTCTCTGACTCCATTACCCGTGACCTGTAAAAAATATCAAGATAAAATGATTCAGTATATACAAACACGAAACCATGCATGCAAGAATATAGTTACTACGCAGCAAGAACCATTTCAATTACCATGCAGAACCAAGGACAAACACAACCATGCAGAACCAAGGACAAACACAACAACCATTTCAACTAAGCCTTATAGACATCAAAACAACTACTACGCAGCAAGAACAAGAGAAACATAACACACACTTATACTTAATCAACTAGACATCATCTCATCAATGAGTTTCTTCTTCAAAGCTTCTTCATAATCCGCAAGAGGCTCTTCTTTAGCAATGAGACTGTCAAGTAGCTTTATCTTGGACAGCCTTTCTTTCAAAGCAAGATCCTGCTGCTTGATGCTCCACATTGTCTGAAATTCAGAGAGCTCCTTCCCATCCACTACTGGCTTCTTAGCACGGGCTTTTGAAGCCTTAACACCCATGGGACGATTTGTTCCTTCATCATCAATAGCAGAATCTACTTCAGTTGCTTTAGAGCTTCCTGAATGTGCACCATACTCACACTTCCTCTTCTTGGCGCTTCCATCAGTTTTACCCGTAGACAACTCAGACCACTTTTGGTCATTACGCAACTCATTCCAAGCATGCTCTAGAGTGAACTTTTTCTTATGATTGGTGAAGAATATTTCGTGGGCGTGCTTGAGTACATCATTTTCGTTTTGACCACTTGTTTTCTCTCTCGTCGCAGCTTCATATGCTCCACAAAACTTGCAAACCAAGTCATTGATCTTCTGCCACCTATTTTTACAGTGAGATGCCTCTCTCTTCTCACATCCAGCAAGCTTAGGACTAGCATTATAGTACGCAGCAATTCTTTTCCAGAATGCAAGCGACTTTTGCTCATTCCCAACTACTGCATCTTTGCTCGTGTTTAACCACGAGCTGATGAGCACAACATCGTCTGTTGGCGTCCAGGTCCTTCTTTCTCTACGAAAGTGTGAGTCTTCGGTGCCTTGACTGCCTAAGAAGGAGGCTTGCGAGGAAGAGAGTGAAAAACTATCTGATAAGTTATCAAATACTACATTTTGTTGACTGTTAAGCAGATCAACAAAGGTTCCAGACTCGTTAAACGGATTGGAAGCCATTTCAGAATTCAAAGAGGATGGAAATAACATATAGGAATATGTTATATCATGGAAGAGAAGGTGGGAGTTTTATAGAAGGAAGAGAAGGGAGCATTAAACATTCACAACAACTACCAGCAACCACACTCGAGGTGACATGTATTTAACTTATATTAATTACGGTTTCAGAACAATAATCAAGGCCAAAACAAGTCATTTATTAACTCTATTCCTCTACCCTAACCAATTCAATTCCTTTTCCTACCTCAACCATAACTTTAACTACCTACTTCAACCATAAAAATTAAGACCAAGACGTTGAAAAGATGAAGACATTTACCTATATTGCTCCAGTAAATGCCATCATGTGCTTTGATGATTTGCGGTTACACTCCTTGATCCATGGAACTCAACATACAAACACACAGGAAAAAAAAGCGTCATAGATCAAGGAATCAAATGCAGTCTGATCAGAACCAAAAAAGCGTCACACTGGATTCAATTAAGACAAAGAGCTTTATCATATAATTGAACTCCTAAACAAGTCTGACCAGAATCATTCATCACCCTCTATTCAGTTCAGTTACAAATCACATGATCCTAAACAATCTATCCAACTCAAACAAGATCAACAATCAATTCATTTTATCCCACCCAAGAGACAGAGACATTGACTAAAGAAACCTTCATGTCTATTGATCCATACTTGGTCAGAAACAAACACATACACAAATCGTTTACCTGGTTTCCAGAAGTAGTCATCTTCTTTAACGAACCGCATAGAGACACCGATTGCTTCATCGTCGGCGTTAAATCGTCGGCGGAAGATCACGAGACAGAGGCGGCGTCTTTGAGGTTTCGCCAGAACAAGGCGGAGTCGTCGAGGTTTCGCCATGGATTCGGGGGAGAAGGAAAGAAACGGAGTCGTCGAGGGAGAGAAAGAGAGATCCGGAGCCGTCGCGGGAGAGAAAGAGAGATCCGGAGTCGTCGACGGAGAGAAAGAGAGATCCGGAGCCGTCTAGGGAAAACAAGGACTCGTCGAGGGAAACCAAGGAGTCGCGGAGTCGTCGAGGAAGAACGAGGAGTCGCGGAGTCGTCTAGGGAGTGCTCGAGATACACGGAGTCACCGAGGGAGAACGACGACTCGCGGAGTCTTCGAGAGAGAGCTCGAGATAGACGGAGACACCGAGGGAGAATGACGAGTCGCGGAGTCGCCGAGGCAGAGAAAGAGAGAAGGTGACTTCTCGTTTTCGGGGTGGATGCGTCTAATGACACGTGTCCCCCAAGATGCGCTTCTTGTTGTGCTTAATTAAGCACCGAAGCTTAGATTAATGCTTTTTTTTTAATTAAGAAAATCATTAAGCACTCTACTAAGCCACCGCGTTAATGGTGCTCTTATATGGCTAAACAACAAACAACAGGTTATATAATTTTCCTGTTGAAAATACTGTTTTTGCTTTCTTCTCACGGCTTCTTTATAAGTATATTTGGAAAGCATGAAACCACAACGTTTATAAATGGTGCTGAAAAATCCCGTCTAACCAATTTAACGCGCAAGAGTGAATGGATAGTGGCGAGAACAAGACATATTATTGTCTAGAGTTGATCTCTATAACCGAACATCCCTATACTCCACGTTGTCAAAAATAGTAGTTATGCTGATGAGTGATGAGTTTGTGGCTAATAAGGCGCATCTTAACAATGACGTTCTTTTTCAGTTGTAAGCATGAGCGAGCCGTGCCAACTTGGTTACCCCTCGAGGTACCCTTTTGAAGGATAACTCAAATTTACGTACATGATAAGACTACGGAAGGGACAACTATTTCATTTTAGATAGGGTCTATTAGACCGGACTTGCAAAAAGACAAACCAAAGAGGTACAATATGGAAAAGATCACATAGAAGAATTGGTATAAGACATCTAGAAATGTGTGGCTTGTTAGCCACAAGCCACTTTGTAGACAGTGAAACTAATGCAGCTCACTTGGTGAAGTTTGTCCAATCCAATGATACAGATCAAATCCTTTGGGTAGGTAAACTTCATTGTAGACTTCTGGTGACCTTGCATTCACATAGTATACGAATGAATCCATACTAAGTTGATAAAACTTGTGAAGTATTACAAAAACAAAAAACTTACCAAAAATTTCAGCACAATGTATCAGTCAAATTACTATATATTTAGTTATATATAATGGGTTCAAACAAGGTCATACCTATATTAACTGTTATTAATTTTTACAAGGGTTATGTTCTATACATAGCCTTTGGCCTTTATAATTAGCCTGAACACAAAACTTATATACCCTTTGGAGTAAGGTTTAGAAACGGGGGTTTATAGATATACTAGATTCTCACCCGCCTTTTCAAAAGGTGGATATATATTTTGTTTTATTATTTTTTTTTAAATAAATTTTTATATTTGTATTTTTAATAATTATATTTATGTTTAATCATTTATTTATCAATAATATAAAAGAATTAATGTTACTAATATAATAGAATAATACATGTGTAATAAATAGTTGGACCAAATATTTATTAATAGGTCATGATCATATTTTAATAGAATAGATAAATGAATGTGGAAAGATCTTAAACTGGTATAGAAGAAATATTATTGGAATCTAAAAGAGTGAAAATGGAATATTGTTGGGAGCAGAGGTAGGCGTAAAGAGTAAGGAAAAAGGAAAAAAAAATTTGAGATTTGTGGAATCCATTTTGGTCTGGTAGTTTAACTAATGATTCATTAATATTCTACATTTGGAAATTTGAATTTTGAATTTCTGAGAAGATGAAAAAAAAACTTACAAGAGATCTGCATCAAAGCGAAAGGAGTACCGTCAAACGTGAATCTGAAAAAGCAACTCATATAATGCAGTCAGATGTGAATTTTCATGAAATAATTACAGGTTGTAAAATCATCTCTAATATTATTTTTAGTTTATAAAAACATAATTATTCAACGTTTAAAAAAATGAGACAAATACAATAAGAGAATTGCGAGTGAATCCAAGAAGAAACAAATTTGGTTTTTGTACTTTTATATTTTTCGATTATCTAATCTTTTTACATTTCCAGATTACCATGCACCAAATATACATCCTATTCGTTTGATAAGACCATAGAATGATATGAAGGAAATATCCCAACCACCAAATTTTGAATCACCACATTTTATTATTTATAGGGGTTTGTTTATGGTATAAAAACAAGCTATATTTTCTATAAACAAATTCCTTTTAGTTTGACTGATATATTATTAATCACAAAAAAATAATGATATAAAATTGATATTATTTACTATATTATTACGGATGTTTCTTTACAGTTGTTTATTTCCTACTATTTTGTTATTTGTTTATCGCTTTTTCTTAAAAACTTTGTACCTTTTATTACATTAGTCGGATTCAAATATTACTAAAAGTGTGAGCAAATGTGGTTTAAGAAGATTACCACCCATGACACTGAAAACAGAAGTTCGTTGTGGGAGCTCTCATGGACCTGCAAAGACATGTGATTACTAAAAATAATTATTGCTATTAGCCCAAATATTTATAAACATCCGAACTGATAATACATTTCATTTCTTATTTTTCGTATTATTTTTTCAGACATACCCATGTGGTCGATTGACTCCTCGACCAGACAAATCCTGTTGTCAAAGAATATTTAACTACAATTTAACGAAGTTTACTACCATACATCAATTTTTTTACTGTATACACTTACTTCAACCTATTCTATCATATAGATTTTTATCCTGTGGATAAGTAATTTACTTTCTAGAGTACGTTAACTGATTATAATCCAACACTTCTCCTTCTCCTCCACCCATATCTCGTCGTCAGTTTTGACCACACCGACACACTGAAACTTAGATTTTTAGCTTCTTGTTTTTATTGTTTATGTTCCTCTTTTATTGCACATGTTCTTCTTTGCATGGGTAGCTAGAAATATCAATTTTTGTGCCTAATTAATTGCATCCATTTAATTCTCAACGATACAGATATTGCACCTATCTTGGGAATAAAACTCATGATTATCATCTTTTCTTTGCATACATTTGTCGTTGGACCACTCCATTATTTTATCAACGAATCAAACACTTCAAATTTTGGACCATATTCTTAACTAGCCGAGGAGTAAATATTTCAAAGGAACATGCATGCCACAAGAAACCCAATCAGTAAATCCAAACCATAGTATAATTGAGAAAATGTTTATACATAATACGTACTGCCTTCAAAAATGGTAATGGAGAGTCAGAACAAAGACAGTTCTCCCGCACTAATTTATATCAATTTTCCATCTATGACAAGTCAACTTTGAGAGTTTTAAACATATACCCAGAAGTGAAAATGTTTCTTTTGCAAATAGTGTCATTATTTCCCTTGACGATAGATAGAAATGTTTCTTTGAACCATTTTTTATCGGATAAAACTTGATTTAATTTTATGGTAGTGATAAAAAATAGCAAATCTATCGAATAGATTTTCTTAAAATTTTGTAATAGAAATAGTTTTCAAAGAAAAAAATGACTAAAATAGATTTTTTTTATTTTGAAAATTTTAACATATATATATATTTTAAAAATAAAAAAATAAACTTCACTTCCAAAATTCTACCTCATAACTTTAAATCTTAAATCTAGATTAGTTAACCCAAAGGGTATAAACATATATTTTACCCTCTTTAATAAAGACTATTTTAGTTATTTTTCTTTTTGAAACTATTTTGTTGACTAAAAAATTTTTAGGTCTATTTTATGATATTTATCTTAACAAAATTACAACAATGTGTATAAGTATTTTGTTGAATATATATAGATATATAAAAGCAATTTCATTGTAACATATATGAACAAAAAATAAAGAACAAAATAGAAACATAGATAACGACAGAGACAGAGACTCACTCAAAATGACAAATGAGTCAATGACACAGCAGCACGCCCGTCACCTTCCCTCCGGCTGCTCCAGCTCCACCACATTAAACACACACACAAAGAGAGAGAGATGGAGTTCTCTGAATATAACACTCTCTGACCTTCTTGTCATATCACAAACAAATCTAAACATTATCTTTCTCTTCTTGATCTCTCTGTCTTCTTTTACTGTATGGGCTGTCGACATATTCTGCTGAGTTTCTCCATCGCTCTCTTACTCATCTCTCTGTTTCAGATCTGGCTTTTCCGGGAAGGACAAGTCCGGGAACTGTCAGAAGACAACCAGCTTGGAAAAGACGTAAATACCCTCGCCTCCAAGAACAAGCAGGACGATGTTCAACGGCTCTTCCATAGGTACTTCAAGGGTCTGAACAGTAGCAACAGTCGCTTTGAAGATTCATATAGACAGATCCCTAGCTCCCCAGATCGCCTCCACAACTAGTTAGTTTTTCTTTTTCTATTCTTTTATTTTATTACATGTTCTTTTTCAACTTTTGTTGTCCAAATTATCCTTGTTTTTACCTTAAATCTTTGTTGTATGTATTTCTCAAGTTAGGGCATTTTGGTTATTTACAGTTGAATAAAAATTGGATTAGAATCATGGCATGTGTTTGCTGTTTCACCAAGCTCCATATAGTTTTACAGATTTATAATCACTAGTGAAAATCCATATATGATAAATGCAAATTATGTAATGGGAACTCCTTCTCGTTTTGTCAGCAATAAATATTTGCCTCTTGTTTATAGGTTTCGTCCTTGTCAAAGGGTCTTTTCTTGATATTCAAAGATAAACACTGCTTGCTATGAATATAATAAATCCTTATGAAGCAGAGATATTTTTTTGAGAAACACTGGTTTTATTGTGCTTACCACACTAGAAAAAAAATATTGAAGGCTTAAAGCAATCAATCACTGAAATTAAAAAATAGAAAATAGGGGAAAACCTCTACAAGTTAAAAAAAAATGGAAAAGCAAGAGAAGAAGAATTTCTAATTTTATTTGAAATAATAAGGCTGTGCAGATAATAATATTGAGGGTTATCGTGACAAAGGACCTACTCTTTTTCTTTTTGTTCATCGTGTAGGACACACTAAAATGGACGTAAAAGTTTGCCTCTCAAAGTTAAAATTGTCTCTTTGATAATAAGGGAAAGAAAAAAGTCATCGATGAGACGGTAACGAAAGGTCAACTAGTGTTGGACATCGCATCATGTTATCAGAGCCGTAACAAGGATTTTGTATGCCATAGGCCAAAAATATATTTTCATCTTTTATTAAATTGTTTTACAATGACTAATTAAAAAATTTAAATAAAAGTAAAATACTAAAATTAATAGAAAAATTTACTCAAAAATACTTCTTAATATTTTTGGTTAACTTGTAAAAAATATAATACATCAATACTATATTTAATAGAAATTATATTTACTATATTTTCAATAATATAAATTATTTTAAAATTTTTTAAAATAAATAATAACATAGTAAAACTTACCTAAAGATATTAATAGTGATTTTAATATAAAAATAATATGTTTTATCACAATGTTTCATAACATATAAAAAATAACATATTAAGAAGAAGTAAAATAATAAAATAAATATATTTATAAATGCAGACATAATTGTAATTAATCAGTTTTTAGAATCAAATTTTAATTGTAGGAAAAAGGTTAAAAAGAATTAGTTTTAATTTTGATTAAGTATACATAAAAATCTTAACAACAGTTTTCAAGAGACTATACAAAATAAAAATTCTATAAATATGCCTTATATATAATTTTTGTTGAAATGATGCCCTAAGCCATTGTTTAAAATTTTCTTTAACAAGCACGGCCCTGAATGTTATACACTAGCAGTAATAAAGCGTAAGCGAAATGATAAGTTTAGAGCATCCAAAGTGGGTGTTTCAAAAATAAAAAGTACATCCACAGTAGAAAAAACTATCTCAGTTCCTCCGAAGATCAAAATATTAAAATTTGATAAATATCCTAAGATAAACTCAAAATAGTTTTTATCATCAAAATATTTTTTAAAGAAAATGACCAAAATAGATTATTAAAATATGTAAATATACATTTATACTCTTTTGGTTAACTAATTTAAACTTAAAGTTTAAAGTTATAGGTTGAATTTTGAAGGTAAAATTTAAATTAATATATATATATATTAAATTTTCAAAAAAAACATTTTTTTTTGGTAATTTTTGAGATTTATTTTTGTGACAAAAATTTAAAAAGATATATTTGAGAGATTTGACCGTCAGTTTTGTGCCATGTGTAAATTGGGTCTCTCACATTTGTGGCATAGAATCTTATTCAGAAATTGTATGATATTTTTCCTCTTTTTATTTTATCATTTTTTATTGCTGAGAAATCCCCTACAAAATCCCCACAACGATGGCCTTACAATTTAGATCCATGGTCCAAGGGACATGACGACTAACAAAATAGAACCATGTACGCGTGATATTGTAGCAATGTGTTAGGCCGGGGCGTGTGGGCGGGATAGTGACTCTTCTGAATGAATCAATGCGTTAGATGGGATTGGACGATGCATGCGCCCATTGTCTGAAGTAACCTTTTTTTTTTGACAAAGGTCTTAAATAACCTTACAAATAAGTATATAAGATTAATAAACAGATAAGGCCACACACCACACATTTTTGTGTTCAATGGACAAGAATTAACGCTACTAATATTTTTACCAGCTAAAACAACGATTTTAATTTGAATGCTAGAAAAAATCCATGAAAATTCTATTGTTTTAAACTCAATGTATGAATTCTAGGATTAATAAGAATAACTCTCTTATTAGCTTAAGAAAATAACTCAAAACTTAAGCTCCCACAAGATCTCTAAAACTCATAAGATATGCAACACGTATGCATATCTTTATATAGATCTAAAAAACTCCTAAACACACTAAACAAACTATATCTCCTTTTTCCTAATCATAACTCAACTAGGATAAGTATAACTTGTTCTTCAAGTTAACTTTCAAGTTTATCTCCAACATTCTCCCCTTTAAACTTAAAGTTAACTTCTTCCAAATCTTGAACTCCAATGAGCTCTCTCATCTCTTTGAATTTGATCCTTCCTAAAGCTTTGGTTAAGATATCCGCCTTTTGTTCATTGCCTGGTATATGTTCCACGTCGACTTGTTCATTCTCTATACACTCTCTGATGAAATGATATCGCTTATGTATGTGCTTACTTCTTCCATGAAAAACCGGGTTCTTGGTAAGAGCAATTGCAGACTTGTTATCGATTTTTATTGTCACTTTTCCGCATGATCTCCCAGTGACTTCCTCAAGTAAATCTTGTAGGCATATAGCTTGTTTAGCAGCCTCAGTAGCTGCCATAAACTTAGCCTCACATGATGATAGTGCCACAGTTTCTTGTTTTTGCGAGCACCAGCTAATCAGACAGCTATTGAGATAGAATACATGACCAGTGGTGCTTCGTCCATCATCTTCATCTATGTTATGACTACTGTCACTATACCCTATAAGCTCTGTTTTCTCATCTCGACCGAAAGACAAACCATAACTTAGAGTACCTTTCAGATACCTTAGTATTTGCTTCAGTGCCGCTGCGTGTGATCTCTTTGGTTTGTGCATATAGCGACTTAGCATACCTACACAAAAGGATAGATCTGGTCGTGTATGTAACAGGTACCTAAGACACCCAATCATTCGCCGGTATCCCCTTTCATCGACATCTTCTTCATCTTGTGCTTTGGACAACTTTAGCCCAAACTCCATTGGCGCTTGTACAATATTGCAGTCATCCATGCCAGCTTCCTTTAGTATCTTTGCTGCGTATCTTTCTTGCCCAAGTGTAATACCTTCTTCACTTTGTATTACTTCGATTCCTAAGTAATAAGTTAACCTTCCAAGGTTGCTCATCTCGAATTTCTCAGCCATGTTTATCTTGAAGTCCAATATAAGTTGTTGGCTTGAACCTGTGACTAGCAAGTCGTCCACGTACACTGCTACTAGGAGTGTATGTCCGTCTTCATGCTTTTGGTATAGTGAAGGCTCTTTATGACATCGTTTGAATGCCAGAGCTTGAAGAACATTGTTAAGTTTTTCATTCCAAGCTCTCGGAGCTTGTTTTAGCCCATATAAGGCTTTGTTTAACTTGTACACTTTTCCTTCACTTCCTTCTACTTTAAATCCCTCAGGCTGTGACACATACACTATTTCTTTTAACTCGCCGTGGAGAAACGCCGTTTTGACGTCTAAGTGATGCACTTCCCAGCCATTGGACGCAGCCAGAGCGATGATGAACCTTATCGTTTCTATCCTTGCCACGGGTGCGAAAACCTCTTCATAATCTATACCCCACCGTTGAATGTATCCTTTTGCTACGAGTCTTGATTTGTATTTGTTCACGGTTCCATCAGCATTACGTTTTATCTTAAATATCCACTTCAACCCGATAGCCTTTGCACCTGCAGGAAGGTCTACTAAGGTCCATGTTTTGTTCTTGACTATAGACGCTATTTCGTCTTCACATGCGTCTCTCCAGACTTTCTCTTTTATGGCTTCGCTAAAATCCCACGGCTCGTCATCTATTAGTAGCAAGAGATCTTCACACTCTTCTCCTTCGACGAGTTGTACATAATCCTCCAAATAGCTCGGTCGTTTTGTGATTCTCGTGGATCTTCTAGGTGTTGCAGTGTGATCTTCCTCGTTCGGTATGACTATTGCAGGGGCATTATCAAGTTCTTCATTGTTTTGTTCTTCATCCGATTCAATATGTTCATCTTCCTCCTCTGCACATGTATTTTCTTCTCGTATTCCATTGTTTCCATAGTCACCGTATGTGACTTTGAACATGCCTGGTTGCTCTTTACTAGTATCAGGAGTTGATGGATTCCAGTCCCATTTTTTCTTCTCATTAAAGTAGACATCTCGGCTCACTACTATTTTCTGATGAGTGGGATCAAGCATTCTATACGCTTTGGAGCCTGGTTCAGTTCCAAGATGCACTAGTGCTCGGGATCTGTCGTCTAGCTTTTTGATATGTGGTATATCAATTTTTACATAGCCCACACAGCCGAATACACGTAGGTGTGTCACACTCGGTTTCTTGCTTCTATACACTTCATATGGTGTTTTCTCCGTGAGAACTTTAGTTGATACTCTGTTGATCAGATAGGTGGCGTGTCGCACTGCTTCTCCCCATAAATAGTTAGGTATCATCATGTGCTTCATCAAGCTTCTAGTCATCTCCATAAGTGTTCTGTTTCTTCTCTCTACTACACCGTTCTGTTGCGGAGAATATGGAGCAGTCAAGTGTCTTGTTATGCCAGAGGATTCACAGAATTGATTAAATTCTGTAGATGTAAATTCTCCCCCCCTATCAGTTCGGAATGTTTTAATAGATGCTCTAGTCTCGCTTTCGACTTTTTTCTTGAATTTTTTAAATTTTTCGAAAGCTTCTCCTTTATCGTTCAACAGTATAGACCACATGTATCGAGAGTGATCATCGATAAGAACAAATATGTAACGATTCCTTGCTGCTGTTGGTGGCGTGATAGGACCACACAAGTCGCCATGTACGAGGCCTAGTATCTTTGTTGCACGATATGAGCTAGCTTGAGGGAATGGTCGTCTTGCTTGTTTAGCAAGCATACATGATGCACATGTCTCCTTTTCAATTTTTATTTTCGGTAGTCCGATAACTAGCTCCTTCTTCACCATCGTTTTCAAAGCCTCCGCCCCTATATGTCCAAACCTGGCATGCCATACGGTAGACTCATCGTGGCTGATAAGTTGCAGACACTTAGTTTCCACGATGTCCATACACACTTTGTACAATCGGTTTTGTGATCGCATGGCTTTAGTAATCAGATTACCATCTTTGTCGTGGAGAGTGAGATAATCTCCTCGCATTCTAACATCGCATCCTGACTCTGTGGCCTGACCAAGGCTAATGATATTGCTCTTTAGATCCGGAATGAAATATACATCAGCCAATGTCTTTTTATCTCCTCCCTTGCCTATGAACAGGATTGATCCTTTTCCTTTAATGTTTATACGAGAATCATCTCCAAATCTTACTTTTCCTGTGATTGTTTCGTCAAGGGTTTTGAAGTAACTACGATTTCCAGTCATATGATTACTAGCCCCATTGTCTAGATACCATATATTGTCCGTACATGCTTCAAACTTCGTAGGTCTTACATTTTTTTCGTTTAGATATACGACTTCATGCATCAAGAGTCCTTCGGCTTCATGGGTGTCATCGTCTTTGTTACTTTCGTATGCTTCTTGTAGTTTCAACAAGCGATCCGGACAATTTGACGCGAAGTGACCATTCTTATCACATCGGTAGCAAGTGATTTTTGACATGTCTATATCCCTGTATGATCTACCACGACCTCGTCCTCTGCCATAGAATCTACCACCACGGCCCCTGTATCCATTGAATTCTCGATTGGTTTGTGGTGTTTCCGTATTAGCATACATTAGTTTGCTTTGGTTTTCATGTCCATCTTCTTCTTCTTCGCATATTCTTTCTTCATAAGCTTTTAATCGTCCAATAATATCTTCGAAGCTTGTGTCTTTAAGATCCAAAACTTGCTCGAGAGAAGCTACTATATGTATGTATTTTTTCCGCGGAAGGCTTTGAAGAAATTTTTTAACCAACTTGGTTTCGTCCATATTTTCTCCAAGTGCAGCTGATTTAGATGCAAGTTCTGATAATTTTCCCACAAAGCTATCAATTGTGTCCGAGTCCTTCATCTTTAAGCGATCAAAATCCGCCATTAAGGTTTGTAACCTAGCCTCCTTGACCCTGTCGGCTCCCATATAACGAGTCTTGATAGTTTCCCACACTTTCTTAGCATTGTCGAGGTCGCCTACTTGTAGTATAAGTGCTTCAGGTATTGATTGAAAGATTAGAGCGATGGCCATATCGTTTTTCTCTGCCTCGTCTAATTCTTTCTCGATGACGTCCCATGCCTTGTGTACTTTAAGAAGGATTTTCATTCGAATTGCCCAGACTGTGTAATTGCTCGAGGTGAGCATCGGGCAATTGATGGCAGACGCTCCTCCATCTTTTATTTTCGCCATTGAACTCGATGTTGTTATCTCTCTCATGGTTTGGCTCTGATACCAAATATTGTTTTAAACTCAATGTATGAATTCTAGGATTAATAAGAATAACTCTCTTATTAGCTTAAGAAAATAACTCAAAACTTAAGCTCCCACAAGATCTCTAAAACTCATAAGATATGCAACACGTATGCATATCTTTATATAGATCTAAAAAACTCCTAAACACACTAAACAAACTATATCTCCTTTTTCCTAATCATAACTCAACTAGGATAAGTATAACTTGTTCTTCAAGTTAACTTTCAAGTTTATCTCCAACAAATTCTTGCCTTAGTTGTTCACATTCTAACCATTTCAAATATTAAATGCTAGAAAAAATCCATTAAAATTCCTGCATTAGTTGTTCACATTCTAAAAGATAGCAATATAATATTTTGTAACTATTTCAAATATTTGAAAAAAATGCGAATGAACTGTCCAACTATTTAATACATTGACAGGCTTATGGTGAAATCGTGAAAGTGATGTAATATATGCTACCATGAAACGGCATACATACACAATATGCAGCAGCGCCAAGCTCAACTTCATGCAGTCCATTGTAAGTTAGTAACTCAAGAATCTCTTCTTCTATTTTATGACTAACTCAATAGTTTATTCGCTTTTTGCAGATTCGTTTAGTGGAGACATACAAGACGAAGTAAATTGGCTTATAGTACCCCTTAACACAAGAATATGAGTCCGTTGACTAGCTAATTGGGCTTCCTTTTATCTATGGGCCAATAAGAAACCCAAGTTTACTTCAATCACTCGTTCTATATTCACGGGTCCCAGATGTGTTGTCTTAGAGCAATCCGGATGAGAAGTTCTAACTTCATGTTCTATATGTGCATATATTTATATTAATAATTAATTGTGGAATTTTTAACTTTATAAAAAATTCAAAAATTCTCTACATAAATATTTTAAGTTGAATTTTTCATAAAATTAAGAATCTTTTAATTAAATACTAATATAAATATATACATACATATATATGTATTTTGAGAATTCTGGAGTACAACTCCCCATTAGAAGTTCTTTTAGTATTCTTTTGCTAAGCCCACGTACATAAGAACCTATCTTACAGAACTGGGAAGTGTGCAAATCCCCTAGGCTCAGTGGAAGTCGCATAATCCACCTAGGGTTCCATATATTTTTATGTCACTTGTTTGGGATGAATGGTGTGGTTGAGTTCTTTGTCATTATCTGCTTAATTCTTATACCTCTTCAACCTTATCTCATTTTGCATGTGTGAGAAACAAAGTTAAGTTCGCGTATAAGAGCATTACTAGTCTATACCTAATAGTATAGTAATCGCTAGGAAAATAAAAAAGAAGTGAAAATATAATGGAAGTGTCCTCATGAAATATCATAGGATAAATTAAGGAGAGATGCCATGCCATAAGGATTTTTATCAAAATGATGGTCCCTGACTTTTTGGAATCTACTCATTTTATTTAAAGATGTATTCAAGATTTTGAAAAGACTTATTAGAGAGGAGAGGACGACAAACATGTTATTTCAGTTTTCGGCCCAAACAGCCAGCCATGAGACACCCTTCTTTTAATACGAATTGTATTATTACAAAACTCCAAAATTTCAATTTAATTTGATGGGTCCAATTGCCCTTTCAAGCTTTTGTATATATCTGTTTTGGTTTAGTCCAAATAAGACGCGATTCACAGCTTGTTTTTTTTTAATTGAATTTCAGTTTTTATGTTGCATTCATGCAGAACGTTGACATAAGTGCTGTTCGTTTGGCAGACGCAGCTACTTGCGGCTGCGGCTGCGGCTATTTTTTTTATAAAGCTTGTTCGTTTGGTAGACGCAGGTAGCTGCGTCCGAACGCTGCGTCTGAACGCTGCGTCCTGCGTTTATAAAATTTGAACGCTGATAAAATCAGCGTTCGCGACTAAAAATCCTGCGTTTATGAGTTAATATACCCTTTTGTCCTTACAACTTTTCACTATTTACAAAAAAAACCTAAACCTAATTGACGCAGGAAGCTCCCTCATATTTTCTCTGACGCAGCCACAAAGCTTTCTCATCCTCCATCTCACGATAGCTCTCTCATCTCCATCTCTCGCGAGCTCTCTCATCTCCAGACCTCGAGCTCTCTTATCTCCAGACATCGAGCTCTCTCATCTCCATCTCCGACGCAGACCTCGAGCTCTATCTTCTCTGACGCAGCCATAAGCTCTCTCATCTCCAGACCTCGAGCTCTCTCATCTCCAAATCTCGAGCTCTCTCTCTGACGCATGCCTCAAGCTCTCTCTCTCTTCTCTGATGCAGCCACAAGCTCTCTCATCTCCAGACATCGAGCTCTCTCATCTCCATCTCTGAGGCAGACCTCAAGCTCTCTCTTCTTTGACGATTTGGGTTTCAAGCATCTTTGAGTTAATTGTCTTTTATCACTGTTTTTGTTTTTCATATGAGTTTTTGAGAATGGGTTTTGGATTCAAGATCCAAAAGAATTTTTTCTGATGTTTTTGTTCTGATGCTTTAAGATATGGAATGAGTTAGATGGTTTACTGATGCTTTAGTTCATAACTATCAGTTTCCTCTGTTCCAAAAATCAACCAGGTGCTTGCAAAAACCTTGTGGCTAGAGCTTGTCTGGATCGTAGACTGGTGGGCAGGAGTAAAGGTGCTTGTTTCCTTGTAAATAATTATTCAAATGCCATTCAACTTAAGCATGAAGTAAAGTTATCTAGCTTCAGTTTCTATCTCTAAAGGTTTTGTCTTTGCTTTCAGTTCTGAGACTGAAAAAGGATTGATTTCGATTGCAGTGCTTGATTCCCTTTTGTGTCTTTGGGGTTGAGAGAAAGCTTATATTTTTGTGTATTAGTGTCTCTGTTGTGGTTTTCCTCAGCTGCTTACGTTCTGTTCTATAAACGTTTAGTAGAAGACAAATGAACCAGAAGACGAGAAAGAGGTATGTGCAGTTTTGCCACTGTTAGGGGAAGCTTGTTTACAAACATCATTGGCTTGATTCTCATCAGTGCAAGATCAAAGCAGTTGTGTTGAGGCTTGTTTACGTTTGAGAGAGAAGAGTAGGGAAGAAGACCAAAAGCAGGAGAGGACACGTTGCAGGGGATTCATTTTATTGTTTACAAAAGTTGTTTGGTGACTGATAATTTCATTTAAAACCATTGTCAATTAGTAGAGTAGAAAGACATAGAGAAATGCCTTTGAACAAAACCCTTGTGGAATATATGTTGTGATTGTTGTGTTTAGTTTGTGTCTGGTTGGTTTTTGACCAAGAAAGTTATAAAAACATGTTTACTTTTTTGATAACTGATTCTTTTTTTCCCCCAATAATAAGTGATTCAAAGTATGGTTTGGTCAACTGGATTAAGCTGGTAACATCAACTATGGCACTATACACGATTTACATCAGAAACGATTTATATTAGAAAGATCATGATTTTGTACAAAGGCAAGTGATGATGTTGGAGAAGGAGAAGAAGCTGATAGTGATGGTGGTGATGAAGAAGAAGAAGAAGGTGATGATGGTGGTGACGGACATATTGTATATGAGCTGACCGGTGATAGAACAATGGAAGCTTTGCGTAAGAACATCACAAATGAATATGGTCGAGGTCGTTTACCATATTAAATATATTAGTTAATAACTTGATTTTCTTCGCTTATAATTTTGATTATCATTTATGTTTTATTTATTTAAGACTTGATGTATTATTTAGTTCTTGTTTTATGATATATTTTGTTTTAATTTAACTTATGATTTATGACTAAAAATGTTGTTATGTTTTAAAATATTTGACTAAAAATGTTGTTATGTTTATATATTTGACAAAAAGTTTATTATCAATTAAATATAATATTTTATGGATGTAAATATATTTAAACTACATATAATTTATTTAAATATAATTATATAAATTTATAAAAATAATATATGAATTAAAAGAAAATAGCCGCAGCGTCTGCCAAACGAACAATACTAAGTTGCGTTCAGCGTCAACTTCCTGCGTCTGCGTTAACGTCCTGCGTCGTCAAAACGAACAACAATCTGCGGCTGCGGCTGCGGCTAAAGCTGCGGCTGCGTCTATGAAACGAACAACAACAATCTGCGTTTAACGCAGCCGCAGACGCAGCCTCAGCCGCAGCCGCAGCCGCAAGACGCTGCGTCTGCCAAACGAACAGCACTATATAAGAAAAATATAAATCTATCTCTATCTCTCTCTTTCATATCTCTTCGCCATGGTTTGTAGTGTAGTAGATCTTACGGCTCATAAATCTTAGATTAATCAGTTACATAGCTAAGTGGGAACATCATCTAGGGTTATTTCGTGTGTTTGTATTCGATACATTAATCAGCATGCAAGTTTTGTTCAAGAATGTCCACGTTGCGATTCATTGGTATACTTTAATCTTTGATTAACTTTATGTTTTTTACTGACATTTTTGGAGATAAAGCAGATTCATGAATGATGATCATATAGAAGCTTTGATACTTTTCTTAGTAAACTTATATTGTCTCGCTGATATCTTGCCAACGAAATTTATTCTTCCTCAAATCAGTTTTGTTTTCATGAAAAGAACTTCACATAAGAAGCCTTTCTAAGTTTTACCTTTGTATTATTGAAGAAAGAAACACTTAAAGTATGATATTTTTAATTGGTCAATTCTCTTAAATAGTTTATTTTTAAGTTGTTTTCATCAAAATAGTTCTAAAAAATAATCGAAATAGCCTTTTTAATTTTAAAAATTTAATACTTATTTTTTATTTTTTTAAATTTTAAAATCACCCCAAAACTAACTCTATAAATCTAAACCCTAAGTATAGATTAGCTAACCTTAAGGGTATAAATATATATTTATACCCTTAATAAAATCTCTTTTGGTCATTTTTCTCCTTAGAGACTATTTTTTGTAACAAAAACTTTTTAGGACTATTCTACGGTATTTGCTTTTTAAATTTTTTTTTTAATATTATTATGAGTCTAAATGTATAGCACAACTAGAATAAAATAGAAAATGTGAAAAGAAAATTTAAGCTGGTTTACTTTCCTTTCAACCAATCAAAATAATAAATGTGGAATCATTTCTGCCCATTTATTCTAAAAATAAAAATAAAATTTCTCAGAGCTTAGAACATCTCTAATTCATTGCTATTTCTATATCCATAATAGTATTTATAGGTGAAATTGCTCCATCTTATTTTTATTTTATTTTTCTTTATAAATGAAATTGTTATTTTTTTTCTTTATTTATAGAGGAAAAAAAATATTATTCTATTTTTTCTTTTATATTTAAAAATTACTATTATAAAAAGATACATTAGAGCATATCTCATATCTATTATAAAAAAAAATTCTATTTTAGAAATAAATATAGCAAAATACATTTGAAATGATCTTAGATGAAGTGAAAAAGTTGACTACATGACCTCAGATGAAGTGAAAAAGTTGACTACAACGATATTACTTTTTTCTCAGCTCATTTTCACTTTTCTTTTCTACCTTTTCTTGTAATTATATAACTTATCACATTCTGTGTCCTTCAATGATACTTTTTACCCTTTTAAGTAAGTTTTATCTACTATCCTCTAGCGTTATGTAACAAGAGAAGCGGCAAATGGAAGACTGAATGTGATATAAGTTACAAAAGCAGTGGGGACCCAACTCTCAGCTAAACAACAACGTCTACATTTTTTAGTTCTGTGCTGTATATAGTCTGTATTTATGTGTGACCTTCTTATCATTTACTAATAACAACAAAAAACAAAAATATTTCTCGTAACTTTGAAAGTTTCTTTAATGTATTACCCTTACTTTATAACTTGTTTGTTAAGTAGTAGCTGTAAATAATCGTATTATAGCACTTCCAAACAAAAAACGTCTTTGAAATTATCCATCTTACCAAAATGTTAAGCGCCACGAGGATTAACATTTCTTATGTACCACAAATTTAAAATCAATAATGGCTCTTTGATAATGACATATTGTTGTTATTGTAATTTGTTTTGTTTGGTTGGCTTAATTGCATTGAAATTGGCACCGGTTTTAGTTTTCATTCCCTTTATTCCATAAAATTCTACAAGTGTAACCAGTGGCGGATCTAAGAATAGTTTTTATCCAAACGGGGCAGAATTATAAAACATTAGTAATACATTGACAAATTCAAATTTTAACAGGGACATTACAAAAATTCTATACAAAATTACACTAACTTAAAATAATCATGGTGGGCAGATGCCCCACCCACTCACCACATAGCTTCGCCCCTGAGTGTAACGTTGGAGATATACATACATGTTTAACAAAACCAGCTCAGTTATGATTTTGAGTTACGTTCGTTCGATTTCTGTTTTAAAGATAAAACATGACAAACTATAGTACTTTAACATGTTACACTTATTACCAGATAACATATACATCAGCTCTATGCATATTGCAATTAAAGAAAGTCACATTATTGCTTTTCGTGTGTACATACCAACTCCATAAAATCACAATTATGTGAAAAAAGACTTATGTCGTTGCAGAAGAAAAAAAACTCACAAAAACTTTTTAACATTTTTTTTAAAAAAAAGGGTAAAGTGAGATATAACAAGAATATTCAGTAATTCACACCTAATGGTGAGTGAACAGCAAGGGAAGTTCTCTTAACGAATCTTCCTTTCATTCGAGGTCTTTTCTCTGCATTAAGTTTACGTACCTCGTACCTTATCTTCTTCGAAAACAATCTCGTCCTCCTCTTCTCCCTATACCTCGAAACTCTAGCTTCTCTTCCTCTGTCCCCAAGCCCACTTGATGGTAGATATCCACCGACGTAGTGCTTCTGATGACTTTCTCTAACATTTTCACCCTGAAATTTCCAACTTTATATTGTTAGTATACCACACCTTACTTGGACCAAAACTAATATACAAATATTGTGGTTGGTAAAGTGTATGTAACAATATAAGTTCCTAGAAATCCGATGTGACATAGTAAATAATAATATTCTCTCCGTTTCATTATAAATGTCATTTTATATTTATGCACACAGATTAAAAAAGTAATTAATTTTGTATATTTTTTATATATAAACACAATTAACTATACACTTAACCATATTTTTAATCAATAGAAAAATGAATTGCAGAATGAATTTAATAAATTTTGCATTGAAAATTGAAAACGACACTTATTTTGTAACGAAAAGTTTTCTTTACTATGACACTTAATATAAAACTGAGAAAATATGAAGAATTTGAATCAATTCATTTGACCGCCAATTAGTTTAGTTTTGAGTTGGAATTTCAAAAAACTTATATGAATGATTTACTCATTAACATAGCTATCAACGAAAACTCATTTTGATTTGTAAAGAATTGAGTTTATATAACATACCATGGAAACAACTGGCCAACCACTGATGTCTATGTCTCGTTCTGGTGGCTCACTTGATGACCATGGTGGACCTTGGACTCCCCAAGTTGATATCACCAAGTCGTAGTTTAAACTCAGCATCAGAACATTCTTTTGCTCCTCTTCCTTCACTTTAATACATTCACCAATCTTTATTGCCTCTTCTTCGTATGTGTTGTGTGAGTCGTAATCAAAGCTCAGCTCAAACGGCACCGTTTCATCTCGGTCGTCCTCGCATATTCCCATGTTCATGACTTTTGTCTCTTCTTCTTCTTCCATCTCGTCTTTTTCTACTTTAAACCCTAGTTCCTCTATGGCATAAGACTCTGTGTCTAACCCACGACCGAGTAGACTCTCCACGTCAGCAGCGTACTCTTCAAGCTCCATGTCGGTCGGGAAAAAACCATTTAAACAACTCTCGTCGTTGTCTTCCTCCTCCTGTTCATCCATCATGACACCACTTCTCATCATCTTGGCCTCAACGTCATCGTTTAAGAATTGCTCAGCAACCATTGGATCAAGAACCGGCACTTGACAGATCAGCTGTTCCTCAAGCTCATAGCTGTCCGTCTGATCCTCAACACTAATCTCGGGGACCAAATCATGAAATATCGACAAATTATTCTTCTTACAAGAGCCACGTGGAGTCCGAGGTTTACGAGTAAACCCGTGATGCCACGTTGCAGCCTCGTGCAGAGGAGAAGAAGCTGAGTGGTTTTGGCTGGCTGACTTCAAAAGAACTCTCTCGTGCCGGCGAGCGAGAAGATTCGCTGAGTGGACCAAAGTGTCGCAAGATTGGCATAGAAAAGCATCGTCGG
Organism: Moricandia moricandioides; assembly: GCA_905132885.1. Lineage (NCBI taxonomy): Eukaryota > Viridiplantae > Streptophyta > Magnoliopsida > Brassicales > Brassicaceae > Moricandia > Moricandia moricandioides. The sequence continues at coordinate 133,275 of CAJHQQ010000566.1, forward strand.
CGGCGCAGTACCACCGTGCCCGCCTCTTCACGCAGCTGTCGCAGGCCCTCGCCGTCTTAGCACCAACAGCACTCGCCAGACTTTTCATCTTGTTACAAGATCGAAAAAACTAGCACGAGGGGCTTGACGTCGAGTTCAACTTTAATAATTGAATATTTTCTCAAATGATTACTCTCTACAAAAAAGTTATAGTCCCGCATGAAGTGCGTTCTCTTTGGTCAGTGGATTTTTAAGTAATAAAAATAATTTGTACTTTTTTGGGTGTTTATGTCTTCAAATGGGACCCACTTGAAGGCCTTATCTAGATTTTGATTGGTTGAGTTCTGAATATGATCCTTGTAATAATGTTTCATTGGTTAGCTTCTTTATCCAATGGATTTCTCTTGTGGTCCTCCTTCTTGTCGCCTTATTTTCTTTTTGTTTATTGAAGACTTTTTTGTGGTTTTTGTTTTCATTATGTATTATTATTTTTGAATTTGAGTTATTATTATTTTTGTGGTTTTTGTTATTATTATTTTTGATAAAGTTCTTTTTGTTATTTATTTCTTTTTTGGGTATATGTCTTTCTTATTTCTGCCGGTTGTATATATATTCTTAAAACAAAAAACAAAAAAATACAGTAGGGAACAGTTATAAAAGAGGGATATGCAAATTAAACACTTATTTGGAACACTTGCATATTATAACTTTTTCATTAGAAAGAAAACAAAAAAACTTTTCTACGTACCTTAAAAGAAAGAAATAACAAAAACTAATTACCATGTTTTTAAAGGGCTTACTAATTACCATGTTTGGTTAGAAAAAAATACACTAGTTAAAGATACTAAATTCAAGATTAGTCAGTTGCTTTAAGCAGAGGATGGTCGTAAATATAGCAAAGTGAAACATTCCAATAGGATCCCAATTTTGTTTTAAAAAATTTACATGGAAAACAATTTTCAAATTTGTTAAAAAGTTCTTTTTTTTTAAACTCTTATTAAATTGTTTAGGGTCTTCAATATCTCATGGACGCCCCTAATTTTAACTACTAGTAAACTGATTTTTACATGGCTAATTTACAAAACTTTATATCACTACAAAAAAATTCTACATTAATAAGAAATTGTTACAGCACCTTTTACTGAATTGCTATCGTAGAATTTTTCGTATTATATAATAGCATTAGATAAATGCTATGATAGAATTTAAGTAAGCGAGAACCTAAAATTAGGTTTTTCGCAAAACACTTAGTGAAAATTACATAACTAATCACTTTTCGTCTCTCAACTCTTATTTTTCCCTCTCTCAAAAAGTGACCGCTAAGGTTAAGTATCACGATCACACTTTCTTTTCACCACAATCTTTGATTAAAATAAATGTAATGATCAAAAATGAACAAAGTGAAAAGTGTGTTTCTTCCTCTATCTCCTCCTACCTTTTCTTTTGTATTTTGTGTCTGTTTTCTTATCCTATATTCTTCTTCATCTTTAAACAATATTACCCCATAAAAAAAACTTTCACAACCACCACCACCACCACCACCACCACCACCACCATCATCTATATTTCCTCGTTCTCTACCTCCGCCAACGAAGCTGTCTCAACCACCATCACCATAACCTTCGTGCTGCCACCATCATCTTCATCTCCATCTCCGCTAACGAACTCTGTTTCAACCATCATCACCACGAAATCAGTCTCAACCACTCTTTTTATCTATACTCTTATCAAAGCTTATTCTTTTCCATATGCATATTCATGAAGAAGATGAAGATAAATTGGAAAGGAGAAAGCCTTTCCAACACTGTTATGCTAAATCATGTGTTGTGGAATGTTGATTTTGTGAAGATTTTAGATGTATCTCTCTTTTTAAGTTTGAAGAGAGAAGCATGAGATCTGATGTTTAGTTTATCTTCTTCGTTTCTGTTAAGTTTTCTCAGGGACCACCATCGATTCAAGATCTGATGTGAGGAATGAGAGATTTGCCGAAAATGGATACATGATGAAGCATGAAGCAGAGAGCGGTGACAAGTTGAAGCTAGAAGTGGAGACAAGGATGAAGCTACAACGGAGGCGGTGAAGTCGAAGGAGTATTGATGGAAGCTAGGCTTGGAGAGGAAGAAGATGATGAAATTCATGGCTGGATATGGCGGATGACAAGAACAATGGAGAAGAAGAAGTGATGGTCGTGGTGGAGAGCGAAGGAGACTAATGGTGTATGTTAAAATGATATCTCACATAATTACATCGTATTGATCACCTTTCCTTGTACATTTTCATCATTTAGACTCACATTTAGACATGTCTAGGTTGCATTGCATCGCATTTGCTTATATCAGGTATTGGAGTTCTCTACTGGTGAGTTTGGAGGCAATTGAGGCTAAGGAAGTGAAGATTGGAGCAAAAGAGGGGTCTAGCACGAGTGTAGCGACCAGGCGTAGCGACCAGGAGTGGTCGCTACAGACCCACATGATGAATGCGGATGCTGTAGCGACCAGGCGTGGTCGCTACAGACCCACCGAAGAAATGCGGATGCCGTAGCGACCAAGCCAGGTCGCTACAGGCTTTTGAATCGGTGGCGACTAAGTGTCCTAGTGACCTTCTTGTAGCGGGATGGACATGTCGCTAGGGGCGCAAAACCCTTATTTCTTACGGGTTAGCCCGGGTTGTTGGGTCGACCCGGTTTGTTTTTAAACTACTATTTATGCTTTTTAGACCTAAGGGGAAGCACACACTGTTTTGATCTGAGACAAAAACTACTTTTAGTGAAGAAGATTGAATCTTGAATCCTTTTTGATATTCTTATTTTTGATTCATTGATTATTTTGGTTCATTAGATATGATTAACTCTGATTCATCTATGGTTTTTGAGTTCATCATGTTCCTTAGTGAGTAGTTACCTTCAGGATTCATGGTTAGGGTGATCTAGGGTGATAAGGTGATAGGTTAGAAAGTTTAGTGCTAAGTTATTCATGTTCTATGATTATCGTTTACCTATAATGCTAGATTAGACTTGATCACTTTAATCTAGATCCTTAGACAGTTCATACCCGAAAGGTGTTCGATGAAATGTCCGAACCAAAGCGGTAATTCTATTTACTTGCTTAACTAATGACAATTGATGTTAGAGAAGTTTAGATAGTTAATAGAAATGTTCTTAATGATTGCTTGATTTAATTAGATCAAAGACATTTGATGCTTAGTGATTGAAAGCAAGTGAACTTTTATCTTGATAAAGAACTAGTTTAATGGTGCGTCTAGACTAGTAGAACCAGATTGATTGTAATATTAACCATCTATCTTAGATCTTAATCAACCAAAGTCAAAACCTCTATCCATGGGTTCTTTGTCTTCCAATTGATTTATAATTCTAGTTTTCACACATGTGTTCTCTTGTTGCTTCGTTTCACACATCAAATTTGATTGCACTTAGATTAAGCTTATACTTGTATTCTCATTGCATCATGATCACTTCGGATTGGATTGACACTCATCTATACTACTTAGATAGAGTAAAATCATTTATCATAAAACTCACACTGAAACCCCACCTTCTGTTTCATTACCTTTAATCGTTACTTCCTTCCCAACCACTAATTTTCCTTTGTCTCTACCAATTGCTATGTCTTTGCTCTCCAATGTTAATTAAATTTGTCATAATGCTTCTACTCAATCTGGAGCACTTGGAAGAAGGCTAGGAAATTGGTAATGAATGCTCACTTTACCACCTGCAATATAGTTTATAAACTTTGCATTCATAAAAAATCGAAGGTAAAAATAAACGTAAAATTGTTGTCATTGGCTAACTTATTGTATATATGTGTAATCCATTATTTCCACCACCAAAAATTTACAAAGTCTAGTCATAAACCCATCTTAGTCTTGCATCTCCAAAATTAACAAGTGACTGACATACATAGACCGGCTAACACTAATCAATGCGGCTAACTTGTTATATATATAATACTTTTGTTACATCTATGATTTTCAATTACTTTTAATGCCAACAATCGTATAATTGTTTCTGAAGGAGGAAGATGTGACTCAACAATGGTTTTTTTTTCTCATAGTTACCACCATCCTTAATGTCTTTCTCACTAAACACGTTATCTAGAGTTTGATGAGATGTACCATTGTTGTTGGATAAAACATGATCAACACCTATCTCTGATTTCATTGTGAAGCTAAATCATAATCTAATAACATCAACTTTGTCACAAAAGCATCTAAACACAAAAGATTCAAATAGAAGAGAAAACAAAAAAATATAAGAAACTAAAAATTGAAACTTTTTCTTGTGATATCTATCAAAAGCAATACAAATCTAATACCAATGAACTTGAGATTAATAAACATTTTTAAACTATCCAACGGAACCGACAATTGAATATCAAACCTCTGAAACTCCACAAAACCAAAAACGAACATTAAAATTACAGTTCTTATTAACTGAAGACTTCTATCTTTCAACAATTTATGTTTCTTTTTACTTTTCTCTCTTTCTTTTCAGGCAAAAAAATGAAGAGTTGAGGGAAAGAAATCTTAGGTTAATCATTAAAAATCAAGGAGATATTTTTAAAATTCCTCTAGCCATGTGCCTATAATAGGCATATCCTATATCGCTTGGTAAGTAGGAAAATAGCTTTATTGTTATTTCGCATGTCATATTGACACATTAAAGCCCACAACTTTTGTTATAAGTAGTTTGCTAATTAACAAATTCTTTTAGAGATTTTGCCCAATTGTTTTTGCCCAATTCACTCCTTTTAAAACCTCTTCAGGCATAACATCCCAAACAATTTACACTATAAATTAGCCACATCATTGCTACCAATTTTCTGTTACCAAGTACTTTAGATACGATCAACTCACTACTTAGCCACAAAATAAATAAAAAAACAAAAAGATGAAAATATCTTGGTGAGTTCATAACTATAGTGTTATTCGTTTTTCCGATGTTCAGATTTTATAAACGTCAGATGTTGTGTTCAGACGCAGCCTCTGGACGCAGTTAACCGCGTCAATCAAACGAACAAGATTTATGAAAAAAAATAGCCGCATGAAGCTCTGTTTACCAAACGAACAACAATATTTATTTACACGAAATATACATCAATACCTTGTTTCTTGTCAACTCAGAAAGCTGGGTGCTTTGAAAGAGAAAGCATATGCAAAATAAGCGCGACAAAACTATCACGACTCAAAAGACAAGGACACCAAAGTGATCCAATCCCTCAGCCAGATTTGGGATAAGAACCATCATCAAAAATCCAAACACTGTTATTCACTCAGCTTTGGATCCGAGAACATTGGCCCAAGCGTCCCATTCATCTATGTTTAAAGCCCAATAAACTACCTAAGGCCCAATCACACCTTCCTTTGAGTGTTTTAATTTCCTTTTTCTTTTCTCCTTTTATTTCATCGTAAAATCAAATATTTATTTTCTCGCTCGCAACTCATCTTCTCTCCTTCGTCTCGCTCCCTCCTCGGAATCTGAAAGCAACTCTCTCGTCAGACGCCTGGATCGGTAAGATTCAATCCACTTCCCACTTATGCATCATAAAGATCTCACCTTTACGCCTCCATTTTCGAATTAGCGTAGTTTTCTTTCCAGGATCTGTGATGATTATCGGATTGGTTTCAAGATCCAAAGCCTCTCTCTTTTTACCTGATTCCTTCGCCATTGCTTGATCTCTCATAACCCATTAGCTCTAACCTTGTAAATTCACATTAGTCTCAATAAATTAGCTTACTTTATGTTTTAAAGTAACGATTTTTAATTCTTCTTCATTGCAGTGACTTTGATCCAACTTTGTGATAAGGTGTGATTAGAAGGATGGCCATGGTAGATGAGCCTTTATATCCCATTGTTGTGCTCATTGACGAGCTTAAGAACGATGATATACAGCTTCGTTTGAACTCCATCCGTCGCCTATCTACAATAGCTCGTGCTCTTGGAGAGGAGCGCACACGGAAAGAGTTAATCCCTTTTCTGAGTGAGAACAGTGATGATGACGATGAAGTTCTCCTTGCAATGGCTGGTGAACTGGGGGTTTTTATTCCTTTTGTTGGAGGGGTTGAGCATGCGCATGTGCTTCTCCCTCCTCTTGAATCTCTCTGCACTGTTGAAGAGACCTGTGTTAGAGAGAAAGCTGTGGACTCGCTTTGTAAGATTGGATCTCAGATGAGGGAAAGTGACCTTGTGGACTCCTTCGTCCCTCTTTTGAAGGTTAGATAGTGAGAGAGGAACTATGTAGAGACTTGTTTTCGTCCTAACCAATCAAGGTTTTTTTTCTTTGTCTTGTAGAGGCTTGCAGCTGGTGAATGGTTTGCAGCCAGAGTTTCTGCATGTGGTCTGTTTCATGTTGCGTACCATGGTTGTACTGATGTGTTGAAGACTGAGTTACGGTCTACTTATAGCCAGTTGTGCCAAGATGATATGCCTATGGTGCGAAGAGCTGCTGCAACTAACCTGGGGAAATTTGCCACAACTGTGGAGTCTAGCTATTTGAACGCTGAGATCATGACTATGTTCGATGATCTTACTAAAGATGGTACTTAATGCTTCAAATATGTTATATCTTACTATATGTGTCCATCACTTAGAAGTAGCTTACATGGGGCCTTAGAGCATGGTCAATAATACACATTTGAAACTAAGAAGCAAGGTTTGATGAAGAAACCTTTTATAGCTGATAAATATTTATTTAGAAATGTTTGTTTCTTATCCGTGTTTATTAAATTTTAACCTTCATTTCAGAACAAGATTATGTTAGACTATTGGCTGTTGAAGGCTGTGCAGCTCTTGGAAAGTTACTGGAACCTCAGGACTGTGTTGCACGCATTTTACCTGTTATTGTTAATTTCTCTCAGGTGAATTAAGCTTTGGTTTTACTTTCATTGCATTGATAGTTTTCATGGTAAAAGGGTGCAGTCCTGATATTAATGGTTGCGATATGATTTGTTTTATGAGAGCAGGATAAATCTTGGAGGGTGCGTTACATGGTTGCTAATCAGCTATATGAACTTTGTGAGGCAGTCGGTCCTGATTGCACGAGGTATGTGCCTTCTGACATGTAAAACAAGGTTGTGGCCATCAAGCATGTATACATCTAAGCGTGTTTATTGAAAGCTCCTTTTCCTAGATACATTAAGAGCCCTGGACGGTAGCTTTAAGTTTGTATATGTATTCTTATTATTTTGACACGAATTTTTTGTTGTTCTAGGACGGATTTGGTTCCAGCATATGTGAGATTGCTACGGGACAATGAGGCTGAAGTGCGAATAGCAGCAGCGGGGATAGTGACTAAGTTCTGTCAGCTTTTGAATCCAGAGCTTTCTATTCAGCACATCCTTCCTTGCGTGAAGGTACCATTTGCAGATACCCGCATGTTTGATACTCTTTTCTTGTTGTAGTCTAATTCGAACTTATGTCTGGCAGGAATTATCATCTGATTCTTCACAACATGTACGCTCTGCTCTAGCTTCAGTAATAATGGGAATGGCTCATATCCTTGGGAAGGTATGAACTGGAGATAGCCAACATCTCTGCATCTTGTGACTATTTTGGGTTTAATTTGCACTAAAGGTTTCATCAACAATAAAAGTTACACCAAATGGTGTTGCATCAATGATAATATAACAGACTAAAATCTTCAATACAAGACTCAACCATTGAGCATCTTCTACCAATTTTTCTTTCCCTTTTGAAAGATGAATTTCCTGATGTGCGTCTCAACATCATAAGCAAGCTAGACCAAGTCAACCAGGTTTGCTGCATATCCCTCTTTGCTTGTCTTAAATTTAGATCCTTCTATTGCTTCTTTGTTTTAACTGGTAACTGAATATTTTTTACGGTAGGTTATTGGGATTGATCTGCTATCACAATCCTTGTTGCCGGCCATTGTAGAGCTTGCTGAGGATCGGCACTGGAGAGTCCGTCTTGCTATAATTGAGTACGTTCCTCTGTTGGCCAGCCAGTTAGGTATAGGGTTTTTCGATGACAAGCTCGGTGCCCTTTGCATGCAATGGTTACAAGACAAGGTTGATCTGGAGTCCCTGATATTGGATCTTTGGTGTTGTCATAATATCTCATCCACTTGTGGTTCTGGATATTTAAGGTTGTCCTTGTCTCCTCCTTCAGGTCTACTCTATCCGTGAAGCTGGAGCAAACAATCTAAAGCGTCTTGCAGAGGAGTTTGGTTCTGAATGGGCAATGCAGCACTTAGTTCCCCAGGTTGTATCTATGGCTCGGAGCTCGGTCCTTGGTCTACTTGCTAAAAGCTGCATATATAGAGCTCCATATTGACCGTTTTTCTTTCATGTAAACAGGTATTGGAAATGGTCAAGAATCCGCACTACCTACACAGAATGATGGCTCTACGCGAAATATCTCTCATGGCTCCTGTAATGGGATCAGAAATCACGTGCTCTAAGTTTCTTCCTGTGGTTGTTGAGGCATCAAAAGACAGGTAATATCGATAGAGATGAATTTGTCTAACTCCGTCAAGAACCCATCTTAGTTTTCTTAACGTTTTGTTGTTGCACATATATATTCTCTACAGAGTTCCAAACATCAAGTTCAATGTTGCAAAACTTTTGCAATCCCTCATCCCCATTGTAGATCAATCAGTAAGAATGAGATTATACATTACTGAATTAATATTGAAAACATAGTGCAGATTGCTGAACTTCAATGTTGTTTGTAAGGTGGTGGACAAAACAATCCGTCAGTGTTTGGTGGATCTGAGTGAGGACCCTGATGTTGATGTTCGTTACTTTGCAAACCAAGCGCTTCATTCCATTAACGGTGCAGCAGTGGCGCAATCATGATTCTTTTCAAATGTAATAGTGGATATATAATCTTTGATCCTGAATAATCATTCAAATGCAAGTTTTCTTTGATATGTGTTCTCTGCTATTACTTTTGGTTTGTTTGTGTAAAAAGCTATTTTGGCTGCTGGCTATGAAACTGCTTTTACATATGTTAGTAAAAATTGCATTCCTTTGTTACATTTTCTTGTGTTCAAAGCCTTGTTTCCAATATGTTCATCTTAGTTTACTGAGCTTTGCCAATAAATAGAGCGTCCACAACTTCTATTTATGACAAAAGAATCATCTGGTAAGATAGACTTAGCCAGACGGGTTAGCCCGCTTTAAAACCCCTACTTGCATGCTACTCTACAGTCAATATCTCTTCTTTTCCGAGAGACTTGGGCTGATCAAGCAGTCTTCAAAACTCCACTGGCTCGAGAGCTGCGATGTTGAGACGACGGCGGAGCATCTCAGACATCTCAGTGAAGAAATCAGCATCCCATCTCTGAATCAACAAAGGGTCTTTAGCAAAACATATGTATATAGATGTCACTGCGCTCTCCACTACAACAATTCCTAGACCCACCTGACAACCACAATGGACCAAACAAACAGATTTGGTTCATGTAGTGGTTGGAATAAGAGTGCACAAAAAGGGAAAACTTACAAGGACCATCCCCATCAACATAGCAGTGGATCCAACCATTATTACTCTGTACTGTAATTGATCCAAGCCCATATGCCAATGCAAGAGCCTGTGATAAGTCCTCCAAAGATGGTTCCCATCAGAAGCACAGCACCAGAACAGTATGCAACGAGTGCCTTAACACCTGTCGACTGAAACAACTCCCACGCATCTCTTGCTGATCTGTTGACTCCTTTTCCATACACTGCAGTCTAACAATTAACCAAACGTTTTTTCAAAATTTGATTCTACATTGCTTATATGAGAGAGATGACTAGCTTCTATAATCTATATACCTGGACATAAGCATACTTGTTGAAAATAAAAACGAACTACAGTTTCAACTAGATCAAATATGAAATCAACGCAGCAAAGTAGACATTCATTTCCACAAATCTTGGAACGGAATCCCCTAATCTGCAAAAAAAAAAACAATAAGTCTTACCAAACAGCCATAAAACTTCAATCATACTTAACCTTTGCTGTCACTAACTGAAATAACATACAAGAACTGCAACAGAGCTCTAATAGCGAATGCACCACCACAGAAGAACTGTCTACACCAGAAACATAGTACACTAACTACAGCTAAAAAGGTCGTTAAGATGTGAACCAAAACTTTCATCATGTCGTTGGCGTAAGAGCCAAGCAGCAATGACCAGACCCTACTGATAACGGCATAGAGTGGCCAGTAGTCCTCGGTGAGCCCTTTATGATTCTCCAAGAACCCTTGAGTGTATCTATCGATGTTTAACCTATCTGATATTCTAAACCTATTTTGAGTCCAAGAACGGCGAGCACGAAGCCCAAACATATCAGGTGGATAACAAAGATGGCTGACCAAAACACATCATGCCAATGACGGGCTCATGAACTATGGATCCGTTTCCATCTCCACTCCTTTGACTCTTCTGAAGAGACTACAAACCATCAAAATGAATAAAACATTAGTTGTCATGTGCATCTACAGAAACTGAACAATGAGTGCCAGAAACAGAGGTTTTGACTCCAAGAGTCAGAGTTTGACAATGTAATAGGCCAAGTTCTGATGATCGTGTTAAAGTAAAGTTCCTCCCAAAATACAATTGTGTATTCAGCAAATGTGAAATATTTAATTCGCTTGAATTGATTTTTGTTTAACTTTTGAACTATACTTTCTTGCTTAAATGGAATAACTTTTATGTCTAGCATGCAACTGTGAAAGTAAAAAAAAAAAGGTATTTTTATGAAGAAAGGAGAAAGTAAAAGGTTGACATCAAAAAGTAGAAAAGAAAATAATTGACCCCAATGGCTGCCACTTCATTCCTGGTGACGGCAGCATGTCTTCGCCACCTCTCTATGTTCCATGTTCCTCTGTGTTTCTTGTTTTTCAAATAGAATGGTTTTGTTTTAAATTTTTATACATGTAAATAAAATAATCACTAATCATATACAGTAATAATTTGCCTCTTTTTTTGAACAAATAATTTGTGTAACTTCATCTCCTAAATAGAATGATTTATTTCTTTCTTTTTTCAATTAGTATCGTATACAGTTTCTATTGTTTTATTGCTAAGATCGACCGGATGAGACTGCAATTTGTATTCGAACAAAAAAAAAAAGAGATTGTAATTTGTATATATTTATAGACAAAAACTAGATACTGTACGTACTATCAATTAAACACGTGAGCAGAATATGATTCTGGAATAACCACATACTCCTTCGTACTCCCTCTCTTATTGAATAAGTGTCACTATAACATTTTTCACGCAGATTAAAAAAATATATAAAATATATGTAAATTATTATTAATTACATCTTTTTGACTAATAATATTGTAAATAAATAAAATTATTTATAAAATCAATGCAGTTTGCAATTAATTTTTAGCTGAAAATAATTATAATTTGCATTGAAATTGTAAAGTGACATTTTTTATAAAAAAAAATGGTTAGAATAACACTTATTATTAAACAGAGGGACTATATATCATCATCATATTACGTAATCGAATCAATACCGATATCAATCAGGTCGTTGCTTCGGAACTATCCTCTCTTTCATAACGTAACATGTTATAACTAAAAATAGGAAGGTTGAAAAGTTGATTTTTCTAAAAAATATAATCAAAATATAAATTAAAAATAACTAATTATTAAAAATGCAATTCTCTCAAATAGCCAGTTTTTATCATCAAAATAATCTTTAAAAAATCAAAATAACTTTTTATTAAAAATATATATGAGTTATTAGTTGAATAGTTTTTAGGAAATTAAAGTTAACAGAGAAATTTTGAAAACACTTTAATGTTTTAAAATATCAAAAGAATTAAAACATCGTATATCTATTATCTAATATGAAAAGGAGAAAGTATAATTATTTAACGATTAGAGAAGTTTAAGGACTGTGGAAGATTAATTTGTAAAATAGCAAAAACAAAACAAAGGTTCCAAATTAGTGGGTACGGCGAGCAGAAGCATCATCTCAATTGGAATGTCAGAGTTAAAACATTATGACCTTACAAACTTGTAACTCATTACATAAACTCTCTGCAACAACAAGTACAAGAAGAAAAAAAACATTAAATGCTTAGCATTTATTTGTCGAGAATCCAATGAGAGAATTCGCCAAATCAAAACCGACACGTGTCCCTTGCTGCTGCACGTTTCCGATGATCGCAAGCGAACTCGCCGTCGGTGCAAACGCAAGACAAAAAGTCCCCACCGAGTCAACCGGAATCATGTAGTTCTTCGCCGGCAATGCCAACATATTCCCGCCGGGAAAATGAAAAGCCACCGTCGGGACTTCTATCGTCGTCTTAGCCGCAAGATTGTAGCACGTGTCGAACATCGCAACTCCGGCGGCTTTCTCCAAGTCCGTCGTCCCTTTCACAAACGAGTCTCTCAGCGAGTTGTAGACTCCGGTCTGGAGACGAGTCACGGCCGTTCCCGAGTCGATGATGATCCCTCCGCCTCCCGACTCGTCCACCTCGAAGGAGGAGCTCGGAATCCGAAGCATCTCCCCGCCGACGCTTATCCCGGCGAGTCCAAGGTAGTAAAACGTGTCGAGCTGGTGGTTACGCAGCAGCGGAGCCACGACGGCGCCGGGAGGGATACCCGACCCGAACTCGACGGTTGAAACCGAGTCGGAGTCGCGGTCGACGAGGCAGTAAGAGAACGACGTCGTGTTGAGCTGCGACGGGAGAGCGAGCAAGCCGCCGCCGAGACCGAGCAAGCCGGCGGCGCCGACGAACAGTCCTTGGTTGCTGTGTCCACACCCGACGGCGACGTTATCGACGGAAGCTGAGCCGATGGTGAGCGTCTCGGTGGCGAGATCGCCGACGGTGTAAGAGCCGTCTCCGTAAGAAACCTCGTAGAGACACGTGGCGTTTCTACATTCGGACACTTCGAGGGACTTGCACTGTGGAGTGTCGCAAGAGAGTGTGGAGTAGGAAGAGGAGGAGGACGGCTCGAAGATGGGTTCGGTCTGGTGGTAACAGTCCGCGCAAGGAGCGCACTGTAGCCAGTTAACGTCGCTTCCGGTATCGAGCACCATGTAGACCTCACGCGCCGGGTTTCCGATACCGACGCGTGTGAAGTACTCGCCGCTTCCTTGAGTCGTGCCGGAGATCAAAGGAGCTTCGATCTCTTCGTGCTGAGTGGTGGTAATAACGGGCTTGAGATCTGCTTTGGTTATGTTGTTAACGGCTAGATCTAAACGAGCCATGAGGGATTTGACTCGGGCTGAGTCACGGTCGAGTCTAGCTAGCGTGAGAGACTTGTAGTCTGAGTGTTCATTTACTTGTACGGAGGCTCGTGAATGAAGCTGCAAGCTGAATGAAGAGGTAGAAGAAGATGGAGAGTGGCTCTGTTCTTCTTCTTGCTGGTTCAGCTGAAACGACGACGTATCCTTGGTTCTGCGAATGGAGTCGGCGACATCAAGAATCGTTGAAGTAGTTACAGAGATCTTGGGCAAGATTCTGGAAGTAACCGAAGAATGTGAAGCGAGGAAGAAGAAGATGAAGAGAATAAAGCAACGGTGAGAACAACACATTTTTTTTGGTTTCCGACCGTTAGATAGACAAAGAGAGTGAGAGATCTTCTCTTACTTATTGAAGAGAGAGAGAGAGGACAAGACAAAAGTGAGTTTTGTGATATGTTTTGCAGATTCCAAGGAGATTTATATGAGAGAGTTAAAGTATCTTTGGAAGAAGATAAATAAATGGTTTAAGGGGAAGAGGAGGTTTCTTCACTGTCTTTAGGTGTGGACTTTCTTTTATGATCTCAATGCGGTTAGTGTGGTGCTTATTAGTATAATCCATCTTGTTTAGAATCTCATCACTTTTTCATCTTCCTCCCTATTTTATGTAAAGCTCTGCTGTTTGTTGTTAGTGTTTTTGACAATGAGAGCTTGGCTTTTTGCTAATCACTTTCAAGTAATTAACAGCTCATCCATTTCGAATTCTATTGACCCAACTTCCAAGCAATACATAAAAGCAAAAAGCCAAGCTCTCATTGATGAGCTGTTAATTACTTGAAAGTAAAAATAAAACTTTAACACACTTGCCCGTTAATGCATACATTTGCATATCATATTACAAAATGGCCGTGGAGGCTAACTATGTTGGTGATCGTTTTTGATTGCAGGTTCAATATCTGATGATGGGAACATTTAAGTTAGTTGAAAAACTATTCATGTTTTTTTTTAATAACACAGAGTTGCCTCAGGTGTATTGCTATTGTGACTATTGCTAAAAGTGAGGTTTGCAATACATCATCAGAAGTACAAACAAAAGAAAGCAGATGAGATTGGAGGTGCATTAAGAGCCACTCGAGTGACAAAATGTAATTATGTGGGGAAAACATCCCCACAATACACTACTCTGACTACTTTATACACATCCATCAGAAGGTTCATAATCTAGAAAGTGAGTTTAGAAACAATGTTGAGAGATATATGGAGGAATCCAGTTGCATCAATTTAAACGTTAAGAAAGTAGAAAAGCTTGCTTATCATGACAATAAGATGTGAACAAGGACCTGCCTTTCAAGTACGGTATCTATAACCGTAACCAAAACAAATTAGAGACACTAGAGTAGAGGTAAGTAAAATAGTAGGGATCATCCGTCCAACAATACTAGATATCCGGGAGACCGGTACCTGATTTAGATAGCTACATATCCGGGAGACCGGTACCTGATTTAGATAGCTACGTCCATAGCGGCACCCAGGTGGCCTAGTTTTCGGAACACAACCACCTGGTTGTAAACGGACCAAATTTTCGACAAAAGGAGAGATAACACAAATGTCTGAAGAGAGGCAACAGAGGAAGTCTGTCTCTGGATCATATCTGAAAAATTTCTTCTTAGTGTCATAGAAGAAAAGACTCCCTTCTTTAGAAACAGCCAAGGGCGTGAAAATCGTTCTCCATACATCTAAAACCTCTGAAGCACCCCCGTGAAGCGAAATAACTCTATTGGCCAAAGTTATGGAGTGAGTCATACTCCAAGTTTCTTCTTGTGCATCCATGATCCATAACTCTAGATCCCATCCAGGTTTAAACTCACGGATGTCAGCAATGGCTAGACGATTATCAAGGTTAACTATCTGAGCGTCGCCCGAGTGTATAGGGGGCGAAAGTAGCTGGAAATCCCGAAACTCTTCTGTGTGAAGATCTAAAGCTAGTATCTTATATCTAAGATAAAAGTCTAACCAGTAGATGGTTCCTTTCACACACGCAGATTTTTTTCTCGTATTAACCTTGTAAGGAGGCGGCAACAGTTTCCGCCATTGGCCAATGTTAACATCAAGAATCTGGTAACTGTTATGATCAAACAACAAGCTCACCACTTTATAGTTCCCGTTGACTTCGTCCCTACCGAATCCCATCGCCGAGTTTAAACTGAACTCGCTCCAGTTACCGGTACGCATGTCCTTGTCATAGTGGAAGGGACCGCTAAAGAATCTAAGAAACTCTCCGGTGCAAGGATTCAAAACGCTGACCCAGTTAGGTTCTGGGATGCAAACTAGGCCGTTACATGTCAACGAAGGTCGTGTGGCTTCATCACAGTGTAAGTAAACCATCTCGATCTCTGCGTCTCCTTGGAACCGAGATTGGGACTGGTTTCCGACAGCGAGGATCTTCCGCTTCTTTGGAACACGCATAAGCCTTTTGTCTGCGAACCTCCTCGACTCGAGTGTTGATCTCCATTCCCTCGAGACGGTTTTGAATCTGAGAATTGATTTTAAGGGCAGCCTAACAAGTATTTCTTCCAACACATCGGCAACTATGTAGATCGGATTAGGGTTTTCTTCTTCTTCTTCTTGTTTCCTCATTATCTTTTGCTCTAAATTTCCAGTATATAAACCTTTAGCCATTTATATCGATCGATGTCATTAGTTCATTACATATTTCTTTTTCCTTTTTCTGTTTCCTTTAAAAGTACAAAATAATGCACTCGTGTTTACGCTCAGTTTGATCAAAAAAATAGATACCGTCAGCTTTGGAGTTTCCTTTTATACGCTCAGCTTTGGAGTTTCCTTTTATACGCTAAGCTTTGGAGTATGTTGTTTATAGGAAAATTTACATATTTGACTTTTTCTTTATTAAAGGACTAGGGGATTAATGTTGGGGAAATTTCAATTATATTACAAGTTTGATATCACTTTTCAGATTTACCTTTAATAAATGACAATATTTAAAAATACTTTTAGCGTATAACGAAATTATATTAAATTATTTTTTTAAAATATTTAGAAACTCAACCCACTATTTCAACACTAAACCCTAAACAATAATCACTATATTGTAAACTAAAATATTAATATATTTTCGGTTGAAAGTATTTTTGAAAAATAATACTAACTTGTGTTATTCTTAACAATTTCTCATTAATGTTGACTCACTATTTATGTTTTGGGCAAATCTCTCAAATGACCCAGTTTGAAGCTTTTGTCACAAAATAGACCTTGAAAAAAAAAATGAATAGATCTTTTTTTATTTTGAAAATTTTAATATTTTTTAATTTTTTAATTTTTAAACCTCAACTCCAAAACCTTCACCCCATAACTCTAAACCCTAAATTTAAACTAGTTAACCCAAGGGTATAAATATATATTTACATCTTTTAATAAAATCTATTTTAATCATTTTTTCTCTTTGAGTGCTATTTTTGGGACAAAAACTTTTTTATGTCTATTTTGGTCTTTATCTCCTATGTTTTTGTTTTACAAACAATCTCATTAAATGTAAATTAAATGATAGAATGGATATATAAACTTCTTTTTATGATGTCTACGAGATTTGTCCTATATGAAACTCTTTCAGCTTGTTAAAAGAAAACTCCTATAGCTTTTCAAAAACAAACCGGGACATTTTCTCACCACTTTTGCTCTAATTTGCAGGGAAGCGGGGAGGCCTTGTTAGATCCCATTCTTCTAAGGCCAACTCTAATGAGACACCAAAACATTAAATTTGGTGCAATATCACCTCCAATAAAACACTAAAAATAATATTATCCTATCAAATTTGGTGTAAAGTAAATAGTGTTACAACAAATCTGATGTAACACTATTCATCACACAAAATATTTAATATACATATTTCATTATATTTTATTGATAATAAGTTAAGTTATTATTATTAATTAGTTTAAAAAATTAATAAATATATTGTATTATTTGTATTTTAAACTTATTTTTACATAACTAAAATACTTTTATTTTATTTTGAAGTAAGAAATCAGGAAATGGTTATTATCATTTATTATATATTGTAAAAAAGAATATCATATAACTTTTAGATTTATTTTCAATATTATAAGAATTTAATTAGTATTTTATATGATATATAATTAATAGTATAAGCTGGATAAGATTAAAATGCATATTAAATTGGAAATAAACACTCAACATAAGAAAATACAAAAATTTAAAAAATATAGGAGGTGTATTGAATTAATGATTTTGGGAGATTTTAGAGTGTTTTAATTTTGGTGGGATTTATGTGAGTTTTGAAGTAATTTAAGTGATTTTAATAAAAGTTTAAATTCTAGGTGATTTTGTAAGATATTCGGTAAGATATTTTAGATTTATTTAGGTGATTTAAAATGATAATATTTTCTGAAAATCTTTAAACAGTTTGCGTCACTGCTTCTGTGCAAAGAATGTTTATTCTCTGCTTTCCAAGCTTCTTCTTTTCTCCAACAACTGATTTAATTATTTTCTTCATGTTCCTGGAATATCACAATCCCATCTGTCTTGGTTGGTACTGCTATTCCCTTTAGGTTCTTGAGAGATTACCGCTTCTGGATACTCATCATCCTGAAGAAATTGAAAGAGTTTAGTTATTGAGTAATATAGAGGCATATATACAAGACTTACTTTGTTTGTTTGGAGTGAGGTCGCCCTAATTCTCTCTTGGGTCCGAGAATCGAGGTGTCGTCAACAACCTTATTCCTTGACGCCGGTGAGGCCTCTGGCCACCGGCGTTGGGATCTCTGTTTCGGTACTTGTTCCTCACCATCGACTGCTCGTTCTCCCGTGTTCTCCTTCCGTGAGAAGAGGAGCTTCGTGCTTATGTTATGGAGTCTTAACCACCGACTCTGTGACATTCTGGGGGGTTCCCCACCACTCCGCTCCAATAATGCCGCCATCTCTACTGCCTCCGCCGCTCCTAGTGCTCAGTCGCTGCTTCCTATTGCAACTGCTCTCCTCGTTCATAGATCTCGGTGCTTTACAACCATGTGTAAGTGGGGCTCCACTGTTGACCAAGGCTTCAGATCTGTACTGAGAACGTTTAAAGATTAGCTATCCACCTTCCGCCATTACCTTATCGACTCTGTCAAAAACATATATAGACGACCCTAGTTGGAAGTTCGATGTGTTCCAGATTCCACTTCTTATGCTCACCAAAATCCTGATATCACTGGTGAGCTAGACTTTGCACCGTCCAACGCTTCCCTCTCGTCAACCGTCGTCGATCGCTCCATCTCCGGTGAACTTTTCATCAAGTACATCTCGATATCTAGATCGACTTTCTCACTGCCGAGAGTTATACTTTCACGGGCTTGGCCCATTATGAAGGTTGAAATCATAAGCATAAGCAAAAGTCAACCAGAGCACAAGTTAGTGATTATAGATTATTTGGGTGTCATTTTGCTTATGGTGTTAAGGATTTCTGGTGGATTCACTGGGATCCTTTTTATGCGGATAGTATTATTTTCTGCTTGTATGAAGTCTTTACCGGTGGGTTTACCGGGCGCGGTTCTATTTCGATATTTTTCTTCTCTTGTGGGGAAGTTTTTATCACCATACCCTTTTTCTTTGGAAAAAGATGTTTCCTCGGGCTCGTTGCCGAGTGTCTGCTTCAGCTTCTTCATCGATTTGTATTCTTGTGTAGCGGTTTCCACGGGACCTGAAGATGCAATCGAAATCGCTTCAGTGATTTTTGTAGATGAAATCTGGACCACTCAACGTCACTATATGTGACTATTCTCCTGATATTCGACTTTGTCGTGAAGGCTCTTCCGACGCATTCAAGCATCGTCTTGAATCCGCTGTCATCTTCACTTGAAGATCTATCATATTTAACTTATTTGTCTATTGTAGTTTATGGTTATTGTCAAAGATGATGGATAATTCTCTTTTGTTATTGTATCGCAGAAGTTTGAGTTTGAATGAAAGTAAATTTGTGCCAAAAAAAAAAATAGAGGCATATATACAACATGCACATGTTTCACCAAATAGAAGGCACCAACTAGGTCCAACAATATAAGTTAATCACTAGAGGTATCATGTCAATTTTATGGAATACGAATATGTTTACCTGTCTGCAACTATTTCCCATTTCTCACTAACAATTGGTGTTGTCATCACTATGAAATATACATACTTATTAAATGGAACATGGTAAAAAATTTTAGTTATCTCAACGGGAAAAACACTCAAAGCAAAGTTTTTGTCTATAACTTTATAGCAATCCACAAAAAGACTTGTGATTGCGAGCCTAGTGCCGAACCGGTGAAGAAAAACATGACTTTCCCTTTGCTAGCTATTATTTTCTTTGTGGAAACTAAAGAATTTTCATTACAAATATTCTAGAAATAAGACAAAAGAAAGAAAAACGTTGTTGCAATCAAGATTACACATGTGTAGCATCTTCCCACATAGTTGTTGCAATACTCCTCCAAGTATTAGCATTCGCTCTTTGTTGTTCTTAAGTACCATGCAAATTTTCATCAGCATTGGTTTCCTCTTCACCTTCTTCTTCAACAACTACTTCTTCAGAAAGAAACATATCTGAATGACATTCCTTACGAAGATAGTTGTATCCTGGGGATCTCTCATTGTATGGAAGCTAACTAACCACAAATTACAACAGAGATGATAAGACAATTATGCAGAAAAAACTATCAAATATTCATGAACACAAAACAAAGTATTGAGACTAATGTGGAAGAAGATCTTTGAAGTTCGATAACAATAGGAAGCCTCTCCCTTTAGAATATGAGATAACAACGTGAATTTGATCACATATATATACTGAAATCTAGCAACCTAACCCTAATAAATAACTAAATAAGAAGCCCATAATTATCTTTTGACAGAAAACAGTCCATCATGCATAAAGTTTAAACTAATGATTTTGTCAAAAAAAACAGCCCATGATTATGTTCTCGATGATGAACTGAGGATAAAGAGGAACAAACCTTGCAAGGTGAAGTTTCGACTCTTGTTAGTTTATTTATTTTTATTTATCATTAAATAACATCTCCATACATGTTATTTTACAAGAACTATTTTATCTCCATACTATTTTTTACAGAAAACAGTCCATCATGCATAAAGTTTAAACTAATGATTTTGTCAAAAAAAACAGCCCATGATTATGTTCTCGATGATGAACTGAGGATAAAGAGGAACAAACCTTGCAAGGTGAAGTTTCGACTCTTGTTAGTTTATTTATTTTTATTTATCTTTAAATAACATCTCCATACATGTTATTTTACAAGAACTATTTTTTACTAAAAATGAATGTAAAGTTTCCTAAAACCTATATCACAATTTTTTGTACTAAATATTGTTTTCAACTGAATAACAGTAGATTTTCTTTTTACAAATTGTTAATTGAATAACAGGGATCCTAAGTGAATTTCAGTGACCTTGAATAAATCACATATTGAATAACACTTGATTTTAAAAGAATTTTTAAAATCATTGATTGTATAACATGAGATTTTAATAAAATTTCAAAATCTCCTAAAATTCTTAATTCAATACACCCCATAGTATTTAAGTGTGATAAAATTATTATTTATTACTCCCTTTGTTTCATTATAAGTGTCACTTTAGGTTTTTGCACATGGATTAAGAAAACAATTAATTTTGCATATTTTCTATATAAAAACACAATTACCTATACACATAACCATATTTCAACAAATAGAAAAACAAACTGCAACATAAAATTAATAAATTTTGCATCGAAAGTCGAAAACGACACTTATTTTGTAACAAAAAAAATTCTCTAAAACGACACTTATTACTAATAATAGTTACTAATAATAAAAATATTTAAATTGAAAATATTAAATAATATATAATATTAGTTGGTGTCATGATTGAAGATGACAAAAAATTATGATATGAACTAATTTTGGTGTAATTTCAACACTAAATTTGATGTCATGATTGGAAATACTGTTAGATGTTTAGTCATTATTGTCGAAGAAGCTCATGATATGACTGTTGTACTGTTGTTTAGCAAGCAAGCGATGAGATTGGTGTTCAGCAGAATGGTAGTTGGTTAATGATATGACAAGATTTCAACGGCTAAATAGAATTTGTAAGAGCATGATTATTGGAAGGTTATTAACGAAATATAAAAAATCATTTCTTAACTTTTAACTAAAAAAGTTAAGAAATAATTTTTTATATTCTGCTAAAAACCCCACACTAAAAACTCTGCATTAATCATGTCTTAAATGCATATGAGGGTGTATCAATACTTAAGAGCACCCACAGAAGAGGTTTCTCCCGAAAAATTCTAAATTTTTTAATATTAAATAAATAGAAAATTAAGAGAGACTCAAAAAGGTGGAGAGATGTGCAAGAGATGATCCTTTTTAAAGAATCAACTTTCAGAAATGTAAGAGGCTTTTTTACATGTGACACATTTCTATTAGTTTGATTTTGTTTTCTTTTAAAATAATTAATTAATTTAATGTATTACTATAATATTTATGAGATACTTAAGTAATTCTCTAACATCAATTTCTATTGAATTAAGAATATTTAGTTCTTTCCAAGTTCGTCTAGACATTTAATTTAAAATTTTTGTTGCGTTAAACAACCTAATATCAGAAGTTAAATCATAAATCTTATTTTAGTTATAAAAACAACCTAGATGAAAAATAAGTAAATAATTCCCTAACATATCAATTGCAGAAATCTATGATTCCTGTGAAACCATAAACATAACTAATTGATTACCTTTTAACCAGTAACACAATATGAAAATCAGATTTATAAAATTTGGCCTTTATGTAAAATATGAAAACAATTATTTTATTTTACATGAATTTATTTAAATTAATTATTCTGAAAATATTATTTTGTTAGATTAATAACTTTATGATTTAATACAATATTAAAATCTATTTATTTGTTTTCTACTACTAGAATATTCCATATGTTCCACCTCACCAACTAATTTAATTATTTAGTAAATTTTAGTATTGGATAAAATCGAGTTATAGTAGGATCAAATCAAATCAAGCTAAGTTGCTTTGGCGAATCAAAGTCTCATCCAATCAGATTTTAGGCATCTCTCGACAACAACTTACAAGTTCTGATGATAATGACATATATTCTCACGTGACGTCTTTATCGTGATCCGATCATACATCACCGCAGAGAACTCGATGGATGTTATCGATCCACGTGTCAAGATCTCAAGTGTTAAAGATTCCGAATCTATTTTTTACACGTAAAAGCCCCCCAAAACAAGCATTCATCTTTTGCACTTCAACAAACTCTTCGTCCACGAGTGCGTGTCGTCTCAGTGCTCTCTCTTCCCTCTCAGTAGATCACTCCGTTGACTCTGTACCCGCCGGAAAAAAGATCGAAACTTTCGGAGCTATGAGCTCGGTTTTGCAGGTACGGTAAAAAAAAAGATTCTTTTTTTCTCTCTCTCTAAAGATCGTTGTGGTAGTTAATGGGTTTTGTTTTTTAGGGCTTTACGAAGTCACTGGCCATGACTTTCGTGTCGGAGATTGGTGACAAGACCTTTTTCTCTGCAGCTGTAAGTGTTACATCTTCGCTTTATGTATGTGATTTTGGAGAAAGTCAATGGCTTTTCTGATCAAAGACCAAATCTTTGTCTGCATGTTCCTAATTGGAAACTAGTGTTTTGTTTTGTTTAGAGTCTTCTACTGTCTCTTTGAGAGAGTAAGGTACTTCTGTTTTTTTCATCATGTTTTTGTATAATTAATCTCTCTTTTTTTTTTTTAAATTAAATCAGATCCTGGCGATGCGTTATCCTAGGAGACTTGTGTTGGCTGGTTGTGTATCGGCTCTAATTGTAAGCTTTTTGACTATTGGCTTCAGTGAGATTTTGGAAGGTCATGAATGATGATGGTCTTTTGCTAATTATTAGGTCATGACTATCCTCTCTGCTACTGTTGGATGGGCTGCTCCAAATCTGGTATGTGTTTTTGACATTTGTAATGTTTTTTTTCCAATCTTTTTTTAGTAATAATGGTGACTTTAACCCTCGTTGCTTGCAGATCTCTCGCAAATGGACGCATCACATAACAACATTGTTGTTTTTTGGTTTTGGGTTGTGGTCTTTATTGGACGGTTTTAAACAAGGAGGAGGGTAATTATATTTTCATCAAGTTTTGATGTCACGAGAGTGAAAATTGAGGTTATCTTTTTCTTTTCTTTTTTGTCGAGGAGGTTATTTGATTCTACTTTTGTTGGCAGGGGCTCAGAAGAGCTAGCTGAAGTTGAAGCTGAACTGGTCTGTTTCGTCTTTCTTCACACTGCTTCTCACATTTTAGAATAATCTTATTGTCTTTGTTGTGTGTGTATGTTATCTCATAGGATTCTGATCTGAAGGCTAATGATAAAGCTACAAAAGATAACAGTCAGGTATGGAACCAAAATCACAGACTGAGTGTGGTGGGAGTTGCATGTGCTATGTTGTTTTCACAAACACCATTTCTTCTTCATTGTAGATTGAAGATGAAAGTAAAAAGCAGAAAAGGCCGTTCCTCACACAGTTCTTGTCTCCAATTTTTCTCAAGGTAAACTACAGATCTTCTCATAGGCAGCTACCTTTCTAAAAATAAGTTTTATGTTTCTACTCTCTGTCTTGCAGGCATTTTCAATTAATTTCTTTGGTGAATTTGGTGACAAGAGTCAGGTTAGATCTTACTTACTTGATTGGATGCAGTCTAAATGATTCACATGCTAAACCATAACTCCTTTTTTCCTTCTCTAGCTTGCTACAATTGGTTTAGCCGCAGACGAAAATCCGTTTGGGGTGGTCCTTGGTGGAGTTGTGTAAGCTTCACTGTAAACCTGCTGTAATAGTTTATCTTTGAAGTCAATGTTGCTGACTAATATGTGGCTACTACACAGCGCACAGCTATTATGCACCACTGCTGCTGTGATGGGAGGAAAGAGCTTAGCTTCTCAGATATCCGAACGAATAGTAAACATCTCTCCTTGTCACATTCTCATTTGAGATTAAAGAAAGTTAAATTTTTAAAACTCTGGTCTTGATGGAAATGTTGTTGTTGTTGTTGTTGCAGGTTGCTCTTTCTGGTGGAATGCTTTTCATCATTTTTGGCATCCAATCGTTTCTCACTTCTGTTGAGACCTAATGCTTCTGCAAACCTTTCTTTCTGGTGTAAATCTAAATCCTAATATATTTCATCAGTCATTTAGACAGTGATCTTCTGTCTTACTTTACATTTTTTGTGAAAAAAATGTAGGTTTGTAAGGAGAGCTGAAGCTGAAGATAATGATGAAGAATGTTACTATTTATAGTTTCTTAGATATATGTAATCTTGATACTAGATGTTTACAAAAGTGATTACATATGTCGAAACTCTTAACAACTAAACTTGATTAGTTTTTAGCCAAACAAATGCTAACTACTTTTATTCTAGAAAAAGTTACCTTTGACATACTTTTTACTTACCTCTTTTCAGATTGACATACTTTGAGCATGAAGAATACTTCTCACACCTGAATTAGCCTAAATACCCTCACATCTAAAACACTTAAATCTAAGGGCACCCCAATGTCAATCTATAAATATATATACACATATATGTATTTTGAAAATCCCGAAGTTAAAAACTTCCACTGGAAGCTCTAACTAGAACCAATGTCAAAGTATTGTCTTTTTCATTTCTTAAAAAGATCCTTCGTCTAAACCCTAATTCGGCTGTTCCCAAATCTTTGCTTGTCATTACCCTAAATCGACGAATCCTCTCATCAATCTCGCATGCATGACCTCACCGGCAATTGGTTTCTACACCGGAATTGACACAAAAAAGCAGTATGTATCTCAGTACGCCAATCCCAACCCTAATCTCCAATTCACCAGACGAACCTTCGCCTTGTTACCGGATAGAATAGGTTTCAACTTTTTTTACTTATATCTCTCTTTCGATGCAGTTTCAGTATGATGCTGAGAGCTTCACCAACCAAACTCCTTATCAATCACCTCTGACCACAACCATAGTACTTCAAATGTCACCTCTAAACACACCACTGCTAACCATATCCAACAAAACCCAACACACCTAACTGGTGTCCACACCTCCACTGAACACATCTTCGTTGCTGCTGCCACTAACCATGCTTCCCCTGACCACATAAGCAGAAAGTATGTCATAGTGCAAAGATCCAAGTCCAAAGTATGTTAATATGTGAATTTCTCTTTATTCTACTTAATACTCCATCTCTTACAATATGATTCATGTTTTACAAAGAAAAAAATTGTTTCAAAAAATGTATTTGGGATTCCGATGTATTTTTACTTTTTTCAAATCATTTTTATCAAATAATAATAATAAATTGTAAATTTTGAAAAATAGTTATGTTATTAAATATTTATTGGCTAAAAATAGTTAATAACAAAAAAATAATATATTTATAGTCAAAATTTAATATATTTATTAATATATGTGCAAACTCTAAAATATGAATCATTTTGAAACACATAATACTCCTTGTTTCACTAATCAACTCTTTTTGCTTCTTCTTTTAGTTGTTGGTTCTCATTTCTTCATTTGTTTTTTGTGCTTCACTTTTCTTCTTACTGATTTCCTCTTTCTTCTTTTGCAGGTATAATCAAGAACTCAACAACTAAAGTACCTCAACAATGTCATGCCACTAAGATAACATAGATTCATGAAACTGATGCAAGGGAAACATATTAATCCATTTCTTTTAAACTTATTTGCTTGTGTGAACAGTTGAGCCTCAAAAAACTTGGGCATGGGCCGTATGTTTCGATCGTAAAATAAAAGTTGTCTTTAGGAGTGAGTTAGTTGGATAACTCCAAACTATGATATGATCATGATTCACTGTGTTGAATGCACGCGCTTTGGTGTGGTTAGGTATGTAAGTGGCTGGCTCTTCGATAGCGTGAAAAGTCAGAAGAGGAAACGCCGCTTCCAAGAAGATTCTCCCTTTCGCATTTGGTCTACTCCCATAGAATATTCCTCCAACCTTATATTACGAAAATAAAAGGGAAGTTAACTCAACTATTATGAATTTTATTAATTATTATCACAACCATACAAAACTTTTTTTTATTACTACCTTTTTTTTAATACCCAGCGTGCCCTTTTTTTATGTTGTGAGAAAAAACATATTTACAAGAATGCCATTACTTTTTTGTGCCACGTAGGCAACAAATCGGGTCCACGTAAGAATGCGGCATAAAACTCAGCCGCAATACGATATGAACTTCGTTACGGCCGAGATATAGGTGCGTTGCGGCAGACTTAACTAATCTAGCTGACTTATGAGAAATAAGCTGAGTTACGTACATAACTCAGTCGATGGTTACAGCTGACTTAAAAAAATCTGGCTGGTTTATGTGATAACGGCTGAGTTACGTTTAGATATTACGACTGACTTATACATCCTTAGGCTGGTTCCTGGAAAATCCGACTGAGTTCTAGTTACCATACGGCTGAGTTAACCATCGCGGCTGGTTAATTGATCGTCGACTGGCCGAGTTATGAGATGTTTTTACAGCTGAGTTATTTTTAATCAGCCGTAGTAAAGTGGAGTAACAGTAAACTCAGTTGATTTACGGCTGACTTTGTAGCGAAAGATTAATTACTAGAATAGCATTCATTTGCCGGCTGGTTTATTTAACGATAGAGCTGACTTCTTGCGTTTCATCTTTGTTATGGCTGATTGTTAACAAAAAGTTAATTACTAAAATAGTATTCACGTTTAGACTGACTTACGGTGTATTAAGTAGCTGACTTATTGTGGCTGACTTAAATGTTTGTTTGGTGGCTGAATTACTGATTTTCCATGTCATCATCCATGTCAGCTTTTATTTTCCATGTCATTACTAACTACAACAACGAAATTAGGGTTTATGTTACAGACGCCACTATCTGTTCTTCACATTCTTCTCTTTCTCTAAAATCTTATGGATCCAGTAATTATTGTTTCAGGTAAGTGGATTAAGAAAAACAGATATGTATTCACACCCGACAGTAGAGGATGTATTGTTCTGCATGCAGATGAGAATACAACACACGACGAATTCGCAAAGTCAGTACTCGATGATTACGGATTGAATGAGTCGAGCCATCAGATTCAGCTAAGCTACCAGTTTTCGAATAAAGCTTTGAAAACAATGGCTCACGACACGCCACCAGTTTACATCTCCAATACTCGTCAATTGCAAATATTTTTAAGCCTAAGGAAAACCGAAAGATTACGTCTCTGTGTAGAGATTACAGAGAACGAGGATGATGAGATCAGCCGGAAAGACGGAGCGGGAGAGAAGAGTAATATATTATACAGTTTCAGCTCAGAAGCAGAAGTCTCAGAAGTTGAATATAGAAACGATGGTTTTAGTTTGGAGGAGGAACAGAACGACAATGAGAATACCTTCTCTAATATCTTGGACGGAGAAAACAGAAAGATGTTGGAGAAGATGAAGAAGACGAAGAAGACAGTGAATTTGATAGCCGATTTGATATGTTCGACGACTCAGATGGTGCGTCATCCGAAGATGATAACTTTAGCTCATATGGTGAGTCTCCAGCACAAGACGAAGATTCACCGACACTACCGCCTAAAAAGAGATCTCAGTCGACTGAAACTTCTTACAATTGGACCGGATCTAAGGGGGATTCAGAGGTTCTAAGGTTGGAGATGTCTTCGCTAAACCTTGCTGTTGGGCAACGATACCAGAGTAAAGCTGAGTTGGAAAGACGACTGAAACTTCTTACAGTGAGAGATCAATTTGATTTTGATGTGGAAGTATCCAATCCAGATTTACTCATTGTTAAATGTTGGGTTGGTGGATGTCTCTGGAGAGTTCGTGCTTCAACACAAGGGGATTCCCCGACATTCTATGTTCGTATTTACGATTCGGAACATACATGTTCTGTAACTGAGCGTTCTAATCGATCTCGACAAGCAACACCAGATATTTTAGGAGAATTGTACAGAAACTTTCTCGGCGACGTTGGTCCGGCCGTTCGACCTACGAGTGTGGGAATAGCTCTCAATAAACAGTTCGGTCTAAAGGTAATTGTTGTAGTATGGCTGACTTATATCAGCGTTACAGCTGAGTTATATCTACACTTCGTGATGATAGGCTGAGTTATATAAACATCGAACGATGCGGCTGAGTTAGCTGAATTATCTGGCTGGTTTATTTATACGTTACAGCTGAGTTATTTAAGTTATCCGACTGAGTTATATATACGCTTCAAGCTCAGCCACTAAGCTACTTAGTCTTCTTTAACTCAGCCTTAAAAACATAACTCAGTCACATAAAATTTATAACTCAGCCGTAAGGAATACTTACATCATCATACAGCCATCCATATTGTATGTCTTTCCACGGTCTTTCAGTTATGAGGATTCTGTAGAACTCACCCTCATGAGCCGCTGTTGGGGTAGTTGGGAGCGTCTTTATGTTTTTCAAGGTGTTCCACCAGTTTATCCCATGTTGCTGGATCAACCGGTGCTAAAGGATCATATATTGCCGGTGAAGGTAATAAATTATTCCTCATGCACGTGGTTACATTGTCTCCAATATGAGGAAAAACTGGTGCTGGAGGAGCATTATCAGAGAGTTGCAATGCAGACCCAGTTGCAGATAACCGAACAGTTTTCTCTCGATATTGTTTTATTCTTTCGGATCTGATCCTATCCTCTTCATCCTGATCAGACTCCGGAAGCACTTCGTCTTCTGTTGCGAGAAATGCGTCAGTAATATCCGCAAGCTCACTGTCGGCTTGAATCTGCTTCGGCTGAGGTACAGCTATTGTTATTAAACCGCGACGCGTCCTTTTTGCGACGGGTTTCTGTAACTCAGCCATCTCTTTCTTCTTCAACTCAGCCGCCTTCTTTTCGTCAGCCTTCCGTTGCTTTGTCTCAGCCATTTTTTTCTCCTTTTTTCAGCCGCCTCCTTCTTCTTTAACGCAGCCTCTTCTTCCCTACTTACAGCCGTTAAGTTCTTCTTAGGAGACACACCCTTCTTTCCTAACTCAGCCGCCTCTTTGTCCTTCTCTTTAACCTCATTTCCTTTTTGTTTAAACCTTATTTTCTGCCCGCGTCCTAAGGCTGGGTCCTTTGCAGGAGAAACACCAACGAAATCAACAGTGTCTCCCAAATTCTTAGCAGGTGTACTATGGAACAGAGGCCTTAGCAGGTGGACTATGGACAGAGGCCTTAGCAGGTGACTATTGGACTGATTGCTGCGGAAAAAAAGCTCGGCGGTGGCGGTGGCGGGTGGCGTGGCAACGTTAAAGATTGTTGGGGAACTTTAGAGAAGTACTCGTCCACTGCAACTCTGACTAAATCAGGAATGTTCGTATAACTGGACTCGATTCTAGATAACCGCGCGTCGAAGTTTTCGAAGTTCTTCTCGTGGCTGTCTATTTTGAGACAATTCTATCCAGACTATACATTATTTTCAGCATTATCGGATTTTCTCCAATATCAGCCTTACCTTCCTTCTCGTAAGCACCCTTTCCCTCCACAGCAGCTTCATCCTCTTGGAAGCTGCTCACTTTCTTCTGCTTCTTCATGGGTGGCTCAGCGTTTGACGAAACACCAAAAACTTTGTGTTTGTTTGTTTGCGTTTCATCTGTGTTCCCCAAAAACCTCTAACAAACCGACCTGCATATATATCTGTTATCAAGTTAACGAGTTGCGGGTCAGCTGCTTCATCCGGCCACTGAGGAAACATCTCTTCTACGGAGTCCTTCATAACCATTTTTTCTCACGCGCACCTACAAAATCAAGAAACCCAGCCATAAAACAACTAATAACTCAGCGTAAAACAACTAATAACTCAGCCGTAAAACAACTAATAACTAATACTCAGCCGTAAAACACTAATAACTCAGCCGTAAAACAACTAATAACTCAGCCGTAAAATAACTAATAACTAATAACTCAGCCGTAAAACAACTAATAACTCAGCCCCAAAATAACTAATAACTAATAACGCAGCCATAAAATAATAACTCAGACACTTTATACATGCTAACTCAGCCATCAATAACTAATACCAAAAACCCCAGCCACTTAAGTACATAAGTACTTATAACCCAGCCAACAAATAAATAATAAATCAGTTGACACCTTACCTCGCCATGTTTTCTAATCTCCTCAGTAATGACAGTATCAAAACTTGAACGTGTACGCTTTCCACCCCATCGAAAAAGTGGAACTTCTTGCTCATTGACGACTCTCCCAAAACGCTCTCCAAAACAGATGACAGATTCATACGCCCAAACCAACAACACGTCCTTCAGACCGCTTATGGTGTATGTCCTTCCTTGTGGGATTCAACATCTTAATAGAGTCAACAAGAACTTCATATGCAGTCCGCCCCCATGGATACGTCATCATGGCTTCATCGTCGAATACTCGTTTTGCACTTTCAAACGGTATCCTAGAATTATGATGCAAAGCATAAAGTCCCATGGCTTGAAGAAGTAACAGCCCTAACCATTTACGCTTTTCAAAACTCCATGCCGGACATACCTCTAATGCTGCCCTCAGTTCATCTAACTTGGGTCCCACCCCAAGCGGCAGATTCAACTCCTCCCAAAACGCTTTGTATTGGTCATGTTCGAAACTTTCTGTTGGCACTGGCTCTGTGTTTAACCCAGTGATCTCACCAAATTCGAGTAAGCTAAACCTGATAGGTTCATCACCAACTACACTCCAAATCTCCTTCATGTATACTCGAAGCTGTCGACATAGTAGATAGTGGACAGTCCTACCAGACCACACGCTTTTGCGTTCAGCTAGCTTCACAATAATTCCAAGAGGACCCTGCCTCATGTGCTCCCACACATCCCGTCCTATTGCTTCTCTGACGTTAGGGAAATCTCCCATCTGCAAATTGTGATTAATCTCTTTATTTTCTAGATTAGAAGCCCCTTCAGCGTAAAGTCGTGGAGGATAATCCTGTGCTTGATCTTCAGAAATAGCCATCTGATCCTAAAACACATATATAGATAAATCAGCCGCAATAGAAATAAAACTCAGCCACAACATAATAAATAACCCAGCCACCATATAAGGCATTCGTAATAGAAACAAAACTCAGCCGAAACATAATCAATAACTCAGTCAAAACATAATCAATAACTCAGCCAAATCATAAATAATAAATAACCCAGCCCACAACATAATATATAACTCAGCTACAGTAATCAATAACTCAGCCACAGTAATCAATAACTCAGCCAAAACATAATCAATAACTCAGTCGGATCGTAATCAATAACTCAGCCACTTCATAAATCAAACTCAACTCAGCCACACTATACAAATAACTCAGTAACAACATAATCTATAACTCAGACACGTCGTTAAATCAAACTCAGGCACAACATACGATTACGTTCGAAACTCAGGCACAACATACCAGAGAAGATGATGTCGTAATACGATTACTTCGAAACTTTTGCGGAGAAGAGGATGTCGACGAAGATGATATCGGAGACAGTTAGGGTTTAACGAGGTCGACGAAGATGATTTTCGGAATCGGAGACAGTTAGGGTTTAACGAGGTCGACGAAGATAATTTTCGGAAACACTGTTTGAAACGAGAGTATTAGTTGTGACGAAGATAATTACGTGATATGGGTCTAGTGTGACATTAAGACCTTTTTTTTATTCACCGGAGATACGAGACTGTTGATTTTCCAGTGTAATTGTTGATAACACAAATTAGTTAGTGACGTGGATTGTCAAAATTATGATGTTGGATTTAATAAATTAAAATTTGTATCAATAGTAGCAAAATTAAACAAGGGTGTTTTTTGTAATTTATTAGGAGTCTAAAACATTCTAGTAATTTTTAGAAAATGTATACTATTCTAGTCATATCCAAGCTTTTGTGTATCATTCTAGTAATTTTTTTCAATATTATATTGACTGCATGACCACGTCAAAGACCAAGAGAGATGTATGAAACTCAAAGACTCTCCCAAAACTAGAAATTGATTGATGTAGAGTCTTCTTACCACACACATAAAAATAGCAATAGTAAAATAAAACTCAAGTAAAAAATAACCTATAAAAATACGTTTAGACCAAAGTGATTACTCCGGAACTCATAATCCAAATAAGCATCAAATTTCTCATCTCCTCAACCAAAAAAAAAATATAAAAATTAAAAGAAATAAAAAAATCTAAAAAGTTACAAAAATACAAAAAATGAGAGCCTCAACAAGACTCATATGGATAGTAACTGTCCTTTGTACTTGCAGCTGTGTCGGAAGCATATACCAGGAACCACAACCGTAAGGTTGGAGAGGAGGGGAGGTAGAAAAGGCGGAGGAGGAGAAGGCGAGGCGGTGTTCAAGAAGCTCAGACAAACTGGCCTGGTAAATGGGAGTTGTTTTTTGCAAACTCTGGTGTCTCAGCGATGCATGCCATTCTGATGCCACTCATCAACCAAGTCCAGTTCTATGACGCAACCATCTGGAGAATCTCACAGATTAAGCTGCCTCCTGGTGTACCATGTCACGTCGTCGACCCAAGATTAACAAGGTGATTGTTGGGCTCATTCGGTTCTCGTTGATATCAACACCGGTGCCATTAAGCCTCTATCCGTATGTTATCATCCTACTCACATGCATGCTTATATAGTATTACTTGGACTTATATTAAATATTCACATTTTGATGATAGCTTACTACTGATACGTGGTGCTCATCGGGAGGTCTGACCATCAACGGGACACTGGTGAGCACTGGAGGATATGGAGGAGGAGCCAACACAGCGAGGTACCAGGCTGCTTGTCCAAACTGTGGATGGATAGAATACCCTCAAGCTCTAGCTGCAAAGAGATGGTACTCAACGCAAGCCTCTCTTCCTGACGGAAAGTTCTTCGTGATTGGAGGACGTGACGCATTGAACTACGAATACATCCCAGAGGAAGGACACAACAACAAGAAGCTATATGACTCATTGCTCCTAAAACAACAGACGACCCTGACGAGAACAACCTCTACCCTTTCGTATGGCTCAACACTGATGGTAACCTCTTCATTTTCGCAAACAACAGATCCGTCCTTCTAAGCCCCAAAACAAACCAAGTCATCAAAGAGTTCCCTCAGCTCCCTGTGGTACCCGTAACTAACCAGGATCAGGCTCCTCTGCACTCCTCCCCATCCAACTTTACATGAAAACAACAAAGTTATCCCTGCTGATGTCCTCGTCTGTGGTTGGTTCCAAACAAGACGCTTATAACCGTGCGGGTAAAAAGGTATTTGAACCAGCACTACAGGACTGCGCAGGTTAAGCATCAACAGTGGTAAGCCACGGTGGAAGATTGAAATGATGCCTACGCCACGAGTCATGAGTGACACTGTCATTTACCTACGGAACGTAATGCTAGTGAACGGAGCTAAACGTGGCTGTTTCGGGTGGGTTATGGCAAGGACCCTGCCTTTGCTCCCATCTTGTACAAGCCTCGTGGTCGCCGCGGCCAGCGTTTCAAGGAACTCGCAGCCTCCGCCATCCCACGTATGTACCACTCCATAGCCATCACTTTACCTGACGGTAAGGTTCTTGTTGGTGGCAGCAAACACCAACGATGGTTACAGGTACAACGTTGAGTTCCCAACGGAGCTCCGAGTTGAGAAATTCTCCCCGCCTTACCTCGACCCGGCTCTTGCCAACATGAGGCCAAAGATAGTCAACAACGCAACACCAAAAACAGATTAAATATGGAATAATCTTCAAGGTAAAGGTCGAGCTTAACCAAAAAGATGTGACCAAGGAGAATCTCAAGGCTCACATGTTAGCACCTCCCTTTACAAGCATAGTATCTCGATGAACATGAGGATGCTCCTCTTGGGTGTCGCTGGTGTCAACCCTGCAGGAGGCAACTCTTTTGAGATCCAAGCAGCCGCACCACCCAGTGGAAACCTAGCAACACCCCGGTTACTATCTTCTATTTGCTGTCTACAAAGGTGTTCCCAGCATTGGTGAATGGATTCAGATCGTCTG
Organism: Moricandia moricandioides; assembly: GCA_905132885.1. Taxonomy (NCBI): domain Eukaryota; kingdom Viridiplantae; phylum Streptophyta; class Magnoliopsida; order Brassicales; family Brassicaceae; genus Moricandia; species Moricandia moricandioides. Next base: position 167,502 of record CAJHQQ010000566.1, read on the forward strand.
ATGATGATTTTTTTTACCTAATTTTTTTAATGCCGTAGCACTTAATTTAAAATAAAATTCTAGTAATAATCAGTTTTTTTTTGTTTTCATATATTTTATATGACATGATTAATGTATCCAAATCCATTAGTGTTTTTTATGATTCGTCCTAATTTCCATTACACAACTTTGACTCTTCCCTCTATAGTTCAGTTTTTTTCGAGTTTTCGGTAAACAGATCACTCGATGTTCGATGATCACTCTCTCTTCCCCCCCTTTAGACTGTTAGATGTCGACAAAAATTGTTCCTGGTGAGGAGAATTCATCTATATAATCACACCAAGCCATGTTCTACAAGTGAGCCTCAATCATTTGCTGCATACCATAATGGTATTACCAATACAACATACATTACTCATCAGCTACTCATCACTTATCACTTATCGTAACTTATCACTTTACCAGTAGTGTTTGTAGCCGGTTTTACCGGGTTTTTTTAAACATGAGTTTTAAACGAAACTGGACTCGGCTTCTTCAACGAATAACGGTCAGACCGGTTTGACCCGGCCGGTTCCAATCCGATTTTCAAAACCATGATTACAACATACATTACTCATCACTTATCACTTTCATCACTTATAGTAACTATCACTTATCAGCAGTTGTTCTAAAAATCGGTCTAGCAAGGGCGCCCAGCTAGTTAACAAATCGGATATAAACGAAAACAATTTTTTCAAACCGATTTTACAAAAAATCGATCGTTTGAAAAATTGGCGTGCCTAAACAAGAATCCTCTATAAAACACCTAACCAACTCCTAGCGATTTTAATAACATTGCTTATCAGTTTAATAAGCAATCTGGCTATCTATCTCTGCTAGAACAAGAATGAAGCAATTCAAATATCTAGCAAGAAACAGAGTGATGTTTCTACATTATTCGAATCACAGAGATATGAGATCAACATAGATCCGATTAATGACCAACGCAAAGCCATATTTCCAAAACACAATGAACGTCGTACCTAACAAAGCAAGTCCGATTTGAGTTTCTTCCCCCAATAGAACCCCAAAACGCGGCGGTTGCGGCGAAGGTCGTGGCGTTGGTGACGGGAACGGCGATAGAGATCGGGGAGTCACCGAGGAGGGCGAAGAACGTGGCGGAGGCGGAGAGGTTTACGAGAAAGGAACGAGTATTGCCAGAAGGAGGAGGAGATTGATCCAGTCGCGGAGAGCGGTGAGGATCTTGCGGCGGAAGCTGGATGGGATCTGAAGTGGAGGAGACTGCTCTGAAGAAGAAGATGTTTTGTTGTCCCAGGCGAGTGCTCCGCGGCGAATCCGGGAGTTGGTGGCTCCCCATACGAGCCCTACGGCCACCATTTTCTCCATGTCTTTCTTCATTTCTGATTCCCGCCGGCGATCTTCCTCTCTCTGCTCTGTTTGCTCGAATACGATGTTGAATATTATATTCGAGTTACCGGAAGTGGCAGCCCCGTTGGTTTAAGCGCAGACGTTGGTGCTGTTGTGCTCCTTCCTGGGTTTCGATCCACCGTGGAGAAGTGCTTTACGCAGAAAATTGTATTAGCAAATGTTGTTCCGGGCCTAGGAGAGATTAAGGCCCAAGATCCGAAATTCCCCTGAAAATCAAAAAAAAAAAAAAAAATTATATTCGAGTTATTATAAGATGGAAAATAAAGAAAAAACACACCAGTGTTCTAAGTGTTCTAAAGAGCTGTTATGTTCTAAAAAGCTATGAGCATGATTAATGAGGAGACCATTTGAGGATTCTTAGAACATGATTTCACATTTTTTAGCTAATAAATATTTCTTATATCTTTTATTTAGGATATTTTTCTTAATTTTTCTTAGTTAAAAACAAAAAAATATTTATCTTATATTACACTAAGAATTTCATCATAAAAAGATCACATTAATCACAGTTATTTCTAATTTGGCTTCGGACGGATCGGTATCTAGGGTATTCTAAGATATTCGGATCCAGATCTTTATCCAGCGAATCCATGTTTTTATTATCTTATTTAGATTTTAAGTTTTCAACTATCTTTTAAAAAATTGTAATATCCGACGGATATCCGGATCTGAATTTGGATTCTTAAAATAATAAAAATATATATAAAATATTAAAAAAATTTAATATATATATAATATATAATGTTTTTAATTTTTCTATTATACAATTACAAATTTATATATTATATATATATATATATATATATATTACTATTTTGAAATAATTATCAATAAAATTTACGGATTCAGACATCCGGATTAAAAATCAAGATATCTAGATCTGGATTCGGTTTTGACGGATCTAAAATTCTGAGCGGTTCCTAATCGAATCTGAAATTTCAAACAATAAGTCATAGACCTACTTCTAACCGTCCAACAGTTACTAATAATGAATAATATATTAATTATTATTCTTAATTATAATAATTAATTTATTTTAGTATAGATTATTTATGAAAATAAAACTATATAAATTTTTATAAAAATACTTTAAAATAACCCTAAAAAATGTGTCACAAAAATAGTTTTTAAAGAAAAAAATTGACAAAATATGTTTTATTAAAAGGTGTAAAATATATATATTTATACCCCTATAACTAACTAATCTAGACTTAGAGTTCAAAGTTATGGGTTGAGTTTTAGAGGTGGATTTAAAATTAAAAAAAAAATATTAAAAAATTAAAATAAAAAGGTTTCGATCATTTTTTAAGATATTGTGTTACAAAAACTTTAAAAAAGTTATTTGAGAGAATTTCCCATTTTGATATCTATATTTGTGTATTCATTTCAATAGTCCAAACACTAATTAGTAAATAATTTGGTTTAAAAAAATTGATACGACTAAAAACATCAAGGTTGAGTTTTTATCTCTTACAGTAAGAAAATAGAAAACTAGAAAAAAAGAGAAGAAAACAAAAAAAAATATTTTAAATGAGATATTAGAAATATTTATATTTTCTTATTCATCAGTTTAGATTTTTAATTATTCATATTTATTGACAAAAAAAACTCTATTAAATTTCTAGTTAATGTTGATCTCTAGTTAAAAAAAAAAGCAAATTTTCCAAATAACTATTTTTAGGTTTTGTTCTCAAAAATAGTTTTTTAAATAAAAAATGATTAAAATAGTTTTTTTAATTTAAAAAATTTAATATTTTTTACAATTTATAAATGCTTCTCCATAATTCTAAATCATAAGTATAGACTAAGGGATAAAAATATATATTTACACCATTTAATAAAGTATATTTTGATCAATTTTTTCATTGAATACTATTTTGGCGATAAAAAAAATTTAGGTTATTTCATCTTTAGAATATTTCTCTAAAAAAAACTATATTGATAATTTGATACGATTGCCAAGTACCAGCAAGTCAAATATACAAATCATCCAGTGAGCTTCAAAATCCATGGTGAATCAATTATACACATTACAATGTTAACTTTCATAATACAACACGATGTTGTTTTCATGATGCCAAAATACAGCACACAACCTGCAACTTTTTGGAGAGTAACCAAAAATGTACATGAATATATATATGTACATTTGGAGTGAAAACGTGACCAAATAGCATACCATTCATCACCATTTTATTCAATGAGTAATCTCCATCCTCTAACCACTGCACTGGAATATTGACATGCAGTTGCTGATAAATCTGTCTTTTTAGCAATTTCCTATGTTTTAGATTTACATAACGGTGAATGTGAGAGTATTCATAGGCCCGGCCAGTATAAACTACTGCCTAAAGCAAAAATAAATTAATGCCCCATCAAATTTTGAAACCAGCACCTATTACTCAAGCCCGCAACACACAACCACTCGGTACAACCACATTTGGACCAATTTGCGCCCTTATATAGTTAACCTAATTTTGGCGCCTAAAGTAATAAACTTCCCAGCTTTAGCTCATGGTCGGCACTGATGAGTATTCATTTAACCACGCATGTTGTTGTCATGGTACCACTGACTTAGAAATGTGCTAACCACTCCGGATTCGAAATCTACCAAATTCATATTTACATGTTTGTGTGGCCAACGATATAGTATCACATCTCGTTGCGAACAACCGAATCTGCCTAACACCGATAGATACCCCTCCAAAAAATTAGTCGGTTGAGACTAAACCCGCCGGTTACCCCGCTTTTCATTAAAAAAAAAGAGTATTCATTTCAATTTTTTATTTTTGTCAATAAAATGCATTTTGTGGATTTGAATCTGAATATCATGGTCAATCACTATCAGAATTGACTTGCTAGTTTCAAATGTAAACTTCAGGTTTCAATATATAAAATGAATAGAGTCAACGGATTAAGAAAAAGGATGGGTTTAGTGGAGGGCATGTAAGACGCCGACCTTAACCAAGTCTAAACATCTCTGTACATCCTCTACTAATCGAAAAGGATTTTGGTTATTAACATCCGATATGTGGTTTATCGTTTACTCACGTCGTGTGTGTTTACTTAATCATTTTTTTTTTTTTTTTTGTAACAGGCTTTCAATTAATTGCGAGAAGAAATATAAAATATTACAAGCTTTGAAGCTTAAGTTATTGGGTTCTAGCGCAACGTAGCTTTAAAATATGAGTAAGTTAACATAACCAATTCTTTTGAAAGCCCATGCCCAAGGTAAATTACGAGAAGAAAAAGATGCTTCGTTCTCGTAACCATCGATCCACTTAATCAGAGAGTTGTAGAGTATGTGTCGCAGTTGATGATTGAGGCAAAAGGAGATTCAGTTGAATCAGCCGCAGTTGCATGTCCTCAGTTGCACAGCCAGAGAGCATCCATTAACTTTGATGACAAGAATCGGATTTGCATATCACGGAAGCTTGAGATACGATTTATTTATCTGTCTCTCGCTCGATCCTTTTGGTGCATGTGTATCAGTGATCTGAGAGAAACGTGTCTTGTGTGTAGCCTGCTATTTCTCTCCACTGCCAGATCGCACCATAACACAGTTGCCTGCCAACAAATGGATAGGGACGCTCCGACGAATTTCACAGCTTTCCTCTCTAGTTCCTTGCATGTGATTGATCGTTTATGTTGCAGTCTCTTGCAGGAGCCGTAACAGTCAACCCTCCTTGCAATTGTTTGTCCAGAGTATAACGGACGAGGAGTACGTGTGCATCAAGAGAGTAAATGATCTCGTGATTGCGTACTCGTTGATCGCAGAGAAGACAAGAGGGGTCGCAGTCCAGACAAGCCCGCAAGATAACAAGCGGTCCTAGTAGGCAGCCTATTCAATACAACACAACCAAAGTAAGAAATGGAATGTCTACGACATGATTTCTCAGGTAAATCCCACACCACATGTTACTGTTAATCAAACATTTTTGA